>MNCI01012533.1:79156-104560 GCA_015680685.1 Gnetum montanum | reverse complement strand
AATAAAACCATGTGCTGCAAGGTTTATCCAATCAAGTTTATCTTTATTGCCGTACACAACTTGGGTTCAGGTTACAAGCTGCTCGAATAAAGAGCCGTTCACTCTAGGACTTCTATTGCAGGCACATGGGAAAAAATCCTAACTCTGGAGTGATCAATCTGCCAGAGCTTCGCTACTTCTAGCCAGGATTTCGAAATGAGGGGAGTGCCGCCTCTTATTTATAGATATGGTGGCGGACCGCGATATCGCGTATGTGATATCGCAAGGAAAGACGCGATATCGCGGCGGCCGTGATATCGCATACGCGATATTGCGGCACAGTGCATGTCGCGTCTCATCAAATAATAATGCAATCTTAACTGTACAAGCAAAGGATAAAGAGTAAGTGAAACATGTAGGTGAACTAAAGGCATGCCTTAGTCATGTAAGTATTTTTTGACCCAATGCTGGTTAGAAGGCATGTAAGGCCTAGGAAGCACAAGATGGTATTCCCCTAGACCTTCATCTATTATAGAGAAGGGAAATTTTGCCTAGAGAGCTCCCTCATAGAGGTCACCTACCTCGCTTGGTTATTTAAAATTAGTTGAACAACATTGACTTTCATTACAAAATGGTGGTGCTTCTTTAGAGAACTCTACCTTTGACCCTTATTTTGTATCTATGTTGTTGATGGTCGAAGGGGCTACATTATCACTGAAGATCACCACCTCTCCACCCTCATAGAGCAAGTGGATCTCTTGGTGAATAGGTGAAGAAACAACTCGTAGTTGGGCTAGCCAAGACCTCCCTAGAATCAGGTTGAATCTAGGCATTTCTTCAACTATAATGAATTTAGTGTTAGTGGGTAATTGCTCCTTACCATGAAATCTATTGTGACTATTCCTTTTATAACCATGTGTATTCCATTGAAGGATTTCAAGGACATTGTTTTTGTTAGCCTGATTTGGTCAACCAAGCCAAGCTTGTTAATGATAGGAAATGGGATGACATTGGTTGTCGCCCTGTCATTGACATGTACCCTGCAAATTTTATATTGGCCTACATGAATTGTTATAAACATAGCTACAATGGTTACTTGACCTTTTCAGGGTTAGCTTTGATTGCCTCATTGCGAAATGTCAAGGGTGTTGACCTTGACTCTTGAGTTGTGGGTGGAAACGTTATAGCGTGAATGGCGTTTTCATCTGTTGGAACATCTTCCTTAACTAGAATAGATGTTAGCATGCAAATCAAAGCCTCGTGATGAGTAGAAGAGGTCATAATTAAGTTGTACAGGCTCAAAGTTTTGTTTTTTTATTTTAGAGATTGTTTAACTTATGCTAGCGTGTCCAAGAAATCCTTTCCACCATCTATTTTTTTGATGGCTTTTACCTCCTCCATGCATCCTAAAAGATGAATCTCTTGGAAAGGAGATTTAACCTTTGGTTGTGCGGTGGGCCTTTGAGCCTAAGCGCTTGTTTGTCAACTGTTTGCATTTTTGTTGGTGGTCTAAGATGATGAGGCCATGGGGATGACTAACAAGGGGGTTGGCTTAGGAGGACCTAGCTCCATGCGTTCCCTGATCATTTTTTCAATAAGATTCTCATCATGTCTCTTAGGGTATGATCTCAAGTGGGCAAGTTGTGATGCAGTTCCCACCGTTAGACTTTAGGTAGGTGGGGGGTCTGCATGTTGTGGCACCCTAATGATAAAAGGTGTTTGGGTTACCGTCATCACAACGTGCTGCGGGATCCTAACCAAAAAGGGTATCATGGGCACCTGAGGTGGTGCTTTGATGATGAAAGGGGACTATGGTCTAGTCAACGTTGAGGCCCTAGCATCACCAAAGGACACATGAACCACAAATGGTTCATGTACTATTTCCATGTCATCATCAACACTATAGCATTGATGATGTAACCTGCATCGTTGGCATTGAGTGGATCCTTGTAGACCTTCATGGATTAGTTTTTTGGTTATACATGACTACTTTCATCAAGGACCAGTTTGCCTTGATCAATCATGCTTTGAATATCATCTTTCAACACCAAGCAGTAGTTTGTGTCATGGCCATGTAGCTTGTGATAGTTGCAGAATTGATCTAATCTGAAGTTTTTGGGGATAGAGGGCTCATTTGGCATAGTTGCAAAAGGGTTTTTGAGGACTTCACAATACCTCTCATGGTGTTTTCATGCATCCTCTAACATTTTTTTGTGCTAAATGTGCCCAACACTAAGCAACTAATCTAAGATCTTGGATAGCTTAATCAGTAATAATGTGTACTTTGAGCAATCTTTGCGCTCAAAGTTTGGCCTTTGGGAAGTTTGCCCTGTGGCTATTGATGGTGTGGGATAGTTGGTTTCCATGGTGCAAAGGCTAATAAAGCAGGTAGTAAAAGAAGAAGATGAGTTGTGAAAAATGGAAAGTGCAAAAGAGTATAATAGGGATCCTTCCATCAAGAAACAAAAGGTTTGATTTTGTGATGATGAGGAGTCACCACTCAATGAAGTGGTGGATAGAAAAACCTTGCCCATCAAAAAATCTGTTTCTGATATTTTGGCAAAGGTTGATAAATTATGAGACTCTTTAAATGAAAAATTCCAAACTGCTATGAAGATTGTTGAAGAATCCAAAGAGTAAAATAGTGATTGTAACCATAGGAGGGGAAAAGAAGCTAAACATGCCTACCAAAGAGGTAAGGGAAAAGTTGTTAACATAGAGAAAGTTGTGAAGATAGACTTTGAAGATGATGCTAGTTGTGACATTTTTCAATATGAACATCCAAAGGGATGTTGCCCTATGGTGTCACACTTACAAGAGTCTAGGATGTATGCATTGAATCCTTGACTAGCATGTAGGAAAGGACCCAGAAGATTACCTTATCCTCAAGGTAATCTAAGATAATTCCACCAACAACAATAAGCTTGCTATCCAAGTGGAGCTCCATCACAACCATATGAACAATACCAGTAGTGGCACCAACCAAAATCTTGGGGAATGTCATCACCACGGTAGTAGTATCCTTACAGGTAGCTAGATCCATATGGGTACTATGTTCAACAACCTGTCTCTCCAAGTTTTGCAAGCCATATCTCATTTTAGCATCACTATTACCTTCTAGTGTACCACCAAACACATTCATCATCCACTTGGGGGGAGAACCCATATCCATACCATCCTCTATATCCATCTGCACACATCCCTCTACCCTCTACCTAATTACCTCCTACTCTATCCATGTAGGGTGAAATCCCTTCACAACCACAACAATGAAATGCCACGAGGGCTATACATTTACATCTGACCTTCCAACCATGTGGTTTAGACCACCAATTTATGAAATGACCTTTTTTGACCCAATAGCCTCCTAAACCCTCACAAGCTCATGTGGCTAGTCATCCTATATCTCCAACACCCTCATCCTCTACATCCAACACCTTCGAGTTTCCTTCAAACCAAACATCACCTTAGATCCACACTATGATGCCAACACATGCTATTTTCAATTATATCAAGGCTGGTCATCTTTCCATAAAATGATCTAACCTAAGAAGTCCACTCATTTACCTACAAATTTCTAGACATAAGCCATGTAAGGCTCTTCTTGATTATGGTTCCGATGTCAACCTCATCTCCCATGACATGTACAAAGCGTGGAACATACCACCTTTTAAGAAGAGCAACATTTGTATGGAATTGGTAGACTAGTCAATTACTATCCCTCTAGGGTTAGTAGAGGACATTATGACCATAGTTTATGGATGGTCCTATCCTGTTAATTTTTTGGTGATCAAGGTTGAGAATTGCAAAGGTGACTTCCCTATCATTATGGAAAGAGCTTGGTTAAGCACGATCAATGTGCAAATGGACGTAAGGGGCCTCTCCTTGGAAATCTCAAAGGAAAATGAATTTGGATAATTGGAGAAGAAGCATATTATATGCATCACGTACAGTGATAATGGGTGCAATTATGTACAAAAGATTTGGTTCATCAAAAGTACATACATTAAAGCATGTAATTAATGTGCACAAGAAATAGATATTCAATCGTGTTTGTATGCAACAACAACAAAACAAGAGGACATCCAGTGGCTAAAAGCTGACTTAGAAAGTAGCACATTATGCATGGAACCAACTGAAAGCCTAACATGTGCTTATGTTGAAGGTATGGATGAACTTAAACAAGTTCATCACCAACTCTCTAATGATGAAAATGATTATACCTGTTGGGAAGAGTTGAAAATCCCTGATAACTTCAAGTAGGAGCCCCTAGAGTTGAAAACTCTACCAACTAACATGGAGTATGTATTCTTAAATAATGGTAAGCTAGTCATAATCAATCCCAAACTTGCTCCAAAACAAAAAGAAAGGCTGCTAGAAGTGGTTAACAAATGGCCAACAACCTTTTCTTCATCATATCTTGAGCTAATTGGAATTGATCCATGGATATGCTAGCATTGCATCTACACTGACCTAGCCATGAAGCCAAGAAGACAACCGTAGAGACAACTAAACCCAAAATTGAAGTAGATTGTCAAGAAGAAAATAGAGAAACTCCTTAAGGCGAGGTTTATCTATCCCAACATGGATAGTAAGTGGGTTAGGCCACTCGTAATTGTGCCAAAGAAAGGTGGCAAGTGATGGGTCTACATCAACTTCAAGCTATTGAACCTAGTAACATTTAAAGACCATTTTCCATTGCCATTTGTGGACCAAGTGTTGGACACTATCTCTCGGCATTGCTATTATAGCTTCTTGGATGGTTATAATGTCTATAACCAAATCCAAATTGCACTAGAAGATTAGGCCAAGACAACATTCACGAGTCCCTAGGGGACTTTTACATATTGTAAGATGCCATTTGGTTTGTGTAATGCCCCTACAACATTTCAATGCTTGGCCCTTAACATCTTCTCGTAGTAGATCGATAGTGGTGTGGAAGTCTTCATGGATGACTTTTCCACCTATGGAGCTACATTTAAGAAAGCCTTGAACCACCTTGAGCAAGTATTGAAAAGATGTGTGAAAATAAATCTACGACTCAACTAGCAAAAGAGCCTCTTCATGGTCCAAGAAGGCATTGTACTAGGGCATAGAATCACTCAAAAAGGGATTGAGGTAGACCCTAAGAAAATAAGGATCATCCAAGGAATAACCCACCAACCCAAAACCATTAAAGACATTTGATCATTCCTTGGACACACTAGCTACTACCAACGATTCATAGAGAATTTCTCTAAGATTGTAAAATCGTTGCTTACAAAGAAAGATGCACCTTTCATCTAGACTAGGGAATGTGAGCAAACATTCCAATAGTTAAAGGAAAAACTCATAGAAACACCAATTCTATAGGCACCAAACTAGTCTAGACCATTCCACATCATGATGGATGCATCTAACTAAGGCCTAGGAGCTATGCTCATGTAGTTGGATGATAAGAAATTCCCATACTACATCCATTGTGCAAGCCAAAGCATTGTGAGGGCACAATTAAATTACACCACCATGGAAAAGGAACTAATGGTAGTGGTGTATGCTCTTGAAAAGTTTAGGCACTATGTGCTTGGCTATAAAGTATTTGTGCACATGAACCATAATGCAATCTGCTCCCTCATGAACAAGTCAATGGTGAGCCCTTGTATCATACGGTAGCTTGTGATCTTGTAGGAATTTGATCTCACAATGGTAGATTGAAAAGGGATCAAGAATGTGGTCACTGACCACCTCTCTCACTTAAGATGGGATAATAAAGAGGAGAAGAGCCCACTCTTTAATCAGTTTTCAGAAAAACTCCTCTTTACAAGAGCAATAAATGACCAAACACCCATAGAAACAACATGGTACAATGGCATCCTCACCTATCTTCTTACTCAAGAGATGCCACAAGATCTTGACTTTAGAAAGAAGCAACAATTTCTTCATTAGGCCAAATACTTCATATAAATCAATGAACACCTCTACAAGGTATGTGTTGATGGCCTAATTTGTTGGTGTATCCTTGATGAAGATCAATTGTGTGTTCTCTAGGATGCTCACGAAGGGCCTTACAGATGCCACTATGCAGGGAGACACACAGCCATAAAAATCCTGATGGTAGGATACTATTGGCTTACAATCTTTAGGGATGCCCACCAATTTGTTCAATCTTGTGAACGTTGTTAATGAGTTGATGGGATGATCGCTCAAATAGAAGGTCCTCAATAGTGGATTCAACCACTAGAGCCTTTTGACATATGGAGCATTGACTTCATGGGTCCCATCACACCCATGTCCAATGGAAAAGATTATATCATCGTAGCAGTTGACTACTGCACAAAATGGGTAGAAGTAGCAACTATTACTAATTATATATCATCCGCTGCTGCTAGATTTATACAACAAAATGTTGTAAACAAGTTTGGGGTGCCACATACACTAATTTCTAACAATGGAACTTATTTCATAGGTGCCACTTTTAGAAAATTGATGCAATGGTTGGGGGTTGAACATAAATTAATAACACCCTATCATCCCCAAGCCAATAGTCAAGAAAAGGTAACTAACTAGGAGATCACAAAGATCTTAATAAGAACCATAAGAAAATATAGGAGAGATTGGAGCACCAAACTCAACAATGCCTTCTGGGCTTATTGCTCAACATGGAAACTCCCTATTGGCTATTCTCCCTACGAGTTAGTATACGGAAAACTTCCAATGCTCTTGATCTAGTCCGAGCTTTGTACACTCTCAATAGCTTGTGATCTAGATTTTGACCTAAGTCTAGCACAAAAATAAAGATTAATCAACTTGAATGTGGTAGATGAAAATTGATTAGTAGCCTTATCTTTGAATGAGGTGCACAAGGTATTCAACAAGCAATGTCATGACCTCAAAACACAGAAAGTAACATTTCAACTAGGTGATAAGGTTATCTATTGGAACCCCACACATATACCCCAAAAGAAAAAATTCCAAATGTTGTGGGAGGAACCTTATATAATTGATCAAACCTTTTTCTTTGGGACCATGTTAATTTACAAGCTTGAAAGCCTAGATAAAAAGCATCTGGTCAACATCCAACAAGTAAAACCTTTCCTAGAACCAAGACAAGCTAGTACAACTACCACCTTGATGGATGGACAACCATGTTCCATTTCTTGGATCTCCTCCTTCCAACTCAGTTGTGGAGGAGATGGTCATATGTGCTAATGATCCATATGGCTTCTTAGTTTTTCTACTTTTTGTTTTCCACATTTTTTATTTTATATGTTATTTATTTTACAAATGTTTTATTTTTAATTTTTTTTCAATTTTGCACCATCATTAGTACCTTTGAACTTTTCTTGATTATTTTACACTTTCTTATATATTTTACTTTGTTTTGTTTAAGTGTGACTTTTCATTATTTTTGATAATAAAAGTGCTTTATTACTATAGAACATAATGCCACTGTTGTTGTTTACTAATGATAGTTTGTGCTTAATGTTTTGATTGTCAATGTCTAGTTTCTATTTTTGAATTCTAATGTCTAATGACTATCACATGGTTTATTTTTCATGAAACAAGCAGTGAGTCCACATCATCTGCTCACCCAATAAACTCTATGGTTTTCCTTGATCTAGGAGTTTAAGGTTTCATCCATTAACAACACTTGTAATCATTTGGTGACCTTGGTAGTTCTAAAATTGGGAAAGGTTCAAAGGTTTGTGGAGGGTGTGACTTCAAGAGGACTCAATACTCCTTGTACTCTTCTACTTACTTGAGTATTTGGGTGTTGTTCATGAACTTCTTACCATTCCATTCCAACCACTAATAGAAAGACAAATAAAGTCTTTGCATGGTGTGGTTCACATCTGAAAAAAATGATGGAAATTCAAAGCACATCCCTTAGACATAATAAACGAATAATTCTTTACATGATGTGCTTACTATTTCAAAAAAAAAAAAAAAACATGATGGGAATTCAAAGCACACCTCTTAAACAAATAAATGAGCTACAAGCACTAGTTATGGGACTAGAATGATATGCATCCATGCCTAAAGGTCCTTTCTAACTAAGGTCCTCTCTCTCTCTCTCACTTCCTATTTTTATTTTTTTCTCTTTTTGGAATGGTTGTTGTTTTATAGGAGTACTCTTGTGTCTTGATTGGATCAATTGGTCTTGGAGTAACAATGTGCAAGCACTAAAATAGGCTAGTTTTGGTTTAGGCTAAGGATGGATCTTCTTAGGTTATTTTAAACACATATTCCACAAGGGACTTCTTACGACCTCAATTCTAGATTTTATTTCACCTTCTCAATCATCCATCTATCCTGCCATAGCTCACTTCACTATTGGTTTCTATGTTATGCTCGATGTCTTAGTTTGACGTGTTAGAATTCTTGGATAGATTCTTTTTGGTTGGTCCTTAACTTGTCATGACCATTAATTAACTATGGGGCCCATAGACTCCTTAGTTGGGGTTATGCAAGGAAAACAAGTGTAGATGCCTACTATGGGAAGGACCCACTTGCATATCTCTTGGTTTTGTTAGTTAAGTTCCTTACCTTAGGCATTGTTACAATCCTATCTTTTGCATATTCCATCACACATTGCACAATAAGCATGGACGATGCATGACCCAAGAATGAAAGAAGAGAAACTTCAAGTGCTCTTGAACTAGTACAAATTTCAAAAGCCTAATAACAAGGGGAAGTAACCGATGGAAGAGCCACCTCCACCAAGAACTACATAAGGCTACATCACGCTTCGCCAAGTTTTTGTTTTTTGTTAAAGTGTCATGTTATATCTTGTGTCACTTTTGGAAACACCACTGCGGCATTTAAGAGTCATGTATATAGTAGTCAGTGTCATGTAAATCTACCTCCCAATTTTGTAAGAAACTCCATCCTTNGTGTCATGTAAATCTACCTCCCAATTTTGTAAGAAACTCCATCCTCGTTTTGCTTTAACTCAAGGACGAGTTTTTAGTTAGTTGTGGGAGTATGATAAATCAATTCTTACATAGCTATGATACTGGACATCTGATATCAGAGTTGCAATATTAGATCCTCGATATCAAGGCATAAGCTACGATGTCAGATATTTGATATTGTGGACACGTGCAAGCCTATAAATATGACACTTAGGCGCATGATCGAATAACAATTTCATTCCACCTTAGTAAAACTTTGTCAGTTTGTTTTCTTGATTTTAGTACTTAGCACTTAGTAGTGTATGCCCGCAATGTGGTGTGAAGTGATTGTATGAAGTCTTTATTCTATCATCTTGTACTTGGACACAAGTGTGAACGACAATAAAGATCGAGATTACTTTTCACCATTACAGCATCCACCTAGTTCTTTTTACTGTTTACCTAGAATAATGTTTACTGTTTTTACTTAGTCTACTGATTACTATTTTCTTAGTTACTGATTACTTTCCCATGAACTTTACTTTTACTGTTCTTAAGCAGAATGGATACGACTAATTTTGAGTGTAAAATATGATCATTTGGTAACCTAGTAGTATTATCGCTTGGTTTGCCTAGTAGCAAGGTACTTGGTAATCCTAGTAATGATCACATAAGTCCAAGATATGTGCGAAGAGTTAGGAACAGATGTCCATCACCTAGGCTAGATTACATTCATTTATTGTTTACTTAGACTTAGAAACCACTTTCAGTTACCTTATGTTTATTAGGAGTAAAATGACCAATGCAACATCAATTACCATACACCTCACTATGAGTTAAACAATATGCATTGATTTTACTAGCTCACGTGGGAAGACAAGATCACGAACTCAAACCAATCACTAACAAAATCACATTACCTTATCTACAAAATTTGATCAAGCTATGCATGAGCACTTGTATTTTGTATGGTTGGGTGTTGGATTACTCCACTACTAATTAGCTATCAAGTTTGAAAATAAGAAGTTTTTTTCTAATACTTACTATAAATATTTGTGATGAATGCTCTTATAATGGATCACCTCTGCCATACTTGTATAGGTAGGAGTTATGCTAACAATGTTTACTTGTCTAAGGCAAAAGAAAACTATTTCCCTTCATCTAAATCCAATATCTTTATATTTTTCACACAATTTATCAAATAGCATCTACTACAATTATTAGATTAAACATGGAGAAGCAACACAATGGATTTAATTTTTATTAGATTAGGAAGGATATCAAGTAAGATGATATCAGGTTGAAAAGGGTTAATTATAAACATCATGTCCTTTAATTCAAGGGTGTCAATTAGAAACTAATTTTTTAACAATATTTATCTTCAAGACATAAAATCAAGTTACCTTTATAACTTAGCATTACCCATCAAAATCAAACCTATAACTTGGAGCTTTTAAGGTGAGAGTTTTACCACTAGGTTAACACCTCATTGTTAACATGTCCTCTAATTCAATCAAGCACACTCAAATTTATAGTAAATCTAACATAAAACTGAGTCAATAAAAAATGATTAATTTACATGACAAACTACATTAAAATAAATTAAAATTTAACTTGTTTTTGCTCTTATGATATTTATCTCTTTGGAAATCAACTCTTCTAGATTTTGCATCTTCGTAATCCCTAAAAAAAAAATCCAAAATAGCAAAACTAAAACAAGAAATAAGAGATTGATAATACCTCCAAACTAACATTTTTTTAATACCTCCAAGATATATCATCAAGTTATGAAAAACTCCCAATATCAAACTACAAAATGTTCAAGTAAGCTAGGGCAGCTCAATCTTCAGCGGTAATCATCTAAGCATACAATAGACATACAAACCCAATCACCATTAAGGTTTTCACACCCTTTAGCCATTTTCTAAATTGTCCTTTCCATATCCATTCAGAACCTTATAAATTCCCTTTATAACACAATGGTTCAGTTTCAGTTTCAATTAAAGTAACTTTGAAACATTATAAGTTTCCTGACATTTAAAAATAACATAAAAAGGCGATTTTCATTCCAACGACTTACCCATTTCAAATAAAAACGTATTATTGCAGTTTCTACGATGCAGAATAGTTTAAATCTTATTTACAAATAACTGCAGACAATTTTTCCTTTGCCCAAATTAAATGAACACTAATAAATTCCCTTCGAAGAGAAGCATTTTTTCAAATTAATGCAGAAACAAAAGATACAGCCGATAGTTCTAAAAATAGTTAAATAAGGCCATGCATACAAGTAAACTATTAAGTACACTTCTTTATAGTTCAAGATGAAGAAACCTGTTCAAGATCTGGTATCCTTGTATCAGCACACTGCGTGTCAGCTATGGTTTTTGGAAGGAGACATCTCATAATTTCCTTTGTTCCATGTAATATCAAATTCAGCAGGGACCATGTAAATGGTAAAACAATCCGGCTGTTAATAGCCACTCATTTATTGCAAGATTCATCAAATTATCTGAAATTATCTGTTCATACAGAAACTATCCATTTGATTATGATTGTCCACACTTCTGCAGGCATCTAAAACCTTCCTCCTCATACTCTTGTTTGGATATCCAGAATTGTGGTTCATCCTATATGAATTTTGGTCATTATTTTAGAGTTCAATACACTAATAAATAAAACATGAAAAGGGAATTCATCTCTAACCTTCATTAATCCGGCCAAAACAGAACCTCCCATGTACACCATGTATTTTCGTCTTGGTGGATCTTCTATTCTCAGACGAAGTTTCTGTCCAGAATAAATATATTTAAAAGAATGTGTTAACTAACTTGCAACCAAAGAATTGTATACTGCAAATGACTTCCTTTTAAAAGACAACCAAAATCACCTTCAATCCCTGTTTGTTTCCCTGAAGTATGTTATGCAAGTAACGCATTCGGACCTCCTCTTCCAATCTATTGTTAAGAAAAGAAAAGGAAATTGACAAAAAGCTAGAAAATTAACTTCAATAAGTGCAAATTAGAATTTCATATTTAAAAATGCTATGGAAGAATATATCATTTTGAACCAACATCAGTGGTGCATCAGTTGAACATGATTTGATTAGGTTACTATGTTCCAGTATAAATTCTTAATAATGGAATGTCCTTAACGACATAACGTCCGTACAAGTATGCACTCAAGTTCGAATCTCAAATTTCAACGTTGCTATGTAAGCCCATGCATGTGCATGAAAAGACACAAAATATTCATACAAAAATAGTGAATGCAATTTTATATTACATTTTATCCAATAACATTTTGAAAGGCTTGGCAAACAAATGAAAATAAATATAATTATTATTATATGAAGTTCTACTAAAACGTGTCCTATTTAAATGATTAATTTGTCAAGTTGCTCAATTCATCCGCTTGCATATTTTTATGTAAGCACTATATTTTAAGAGCTAAACCTGGAAGTTGCAAATACTTATTGATAGGGCTCTTGATAAATGCAAATAACGGAAGAGAAAAACATATTGTTAGCTTCATGTAGCTCGGACAAGATTACAATGATGATGATGGATGGTAATTATATTTGAGCACTAAATATATTACTCTTGTTATTGGTTTCTTTAATCCTTTATCATTCATTGCTACACAATTTTCTTTAATCAAGCAAACGAGTCCTATAGTTGGATCACTCTTCGGGCCGAATACCTACTCCTATTAGTTCACTTTATTAAATCCCAGTGCACATTACTTGTTTGCTCTAATTTCCTATAAATTCTGAATCAAGCAATATTTAACAATTTTATTTTCTTTAATCATATAGTATAAATGAATTCACTGTAATCATTATGATAATTGATATTATGAAATCTTATTTACCTGTATACAAAAACTTATGTAAATTGATGTAATATTAAGTTGTATGTCAAAGTCATCTAGTAAAATTCTTCCGTAAGAAAACTAACAGTTAAAATCACTAATGAAGGGTTTACGGTTATGTGCCTTAAAATACAAAATTGGTGGCATAATCTAGTTATTAAAAACAAACCTGCTGGGTAGTCCAGGATACATGGTGCTGCCTCCATTTAAAACAATGTGCTGGTATAGCTGTACATATAAAATCTACAATGATCAGAAATGAAAACACAATAAAAAATGCATGATATGCTAATGGAAAATCATCTGGTAGAATACTATATGTAATAGCAAAAATTTTACAAGATTCGACACCAGCATGGCTATGGATTGGTAGAACAGTGCACACTAATAAACTTTTTCAAGACCATTGCTAGCACATTTAATAGAAAAAGTCATTCAGCTTTTAGGGAGACTGAATAAACTTCAGAGTGTGTGTTAGCAGAGAAAAAATTGGAAAGTGAATGTGACATGTTGCAACAACTAGCTTCAGAGCGTTTCCGTGTGCTTTGTCATGAGGTTGAGTGTGGTCTTGCGCTAATCATTGGATTGTGATTTGAATGTAATTTAGTTGTTTGATTGCAAAATGCATTAATAAATTTTGACATTGGGTTTAGCTTTCATTTTCTATTTCAATTATTTTATTTTCAGACTTGTTTTGCATTTAAATGCTAGCTTGATAAGAAAATATTCTTAAATCATCATGGTCATCCTAGCCTTGCCCTAACGAAATAGGTTTAGCTACATGAGTTCTCCCTTTCTATTCACCTCTATGAAGAGCTAAATCCTTAGTTATTTGTAATTTTTTCATATCATCTTCAATTATTTTTTCCCATGTATTTTTTCATCTTCCTTAGGTAGAAAACAACTTATTTGACCAGGTTATGTGGTTGCATGTAAATTTGGCCAGCTTTGAAAGGTAAAGCAAAAACCATCATTGACATGGCCCACCATTTTAATAAGGAGATCCAACCAATATAAACATATCCTAGCATAGCAACATTCATAACACGTTGTGAAGTCCTCAACTGGTTGGAACTCAAGGTCCAATGCACTTGTATGATATTTTCATATCACTTGTACCTAGCATCCCATAGGTTACAAGTTCAGTTATGCTGAGATACAAAGAAGCTCTAAAAGAAAAAAATTGCTGAAAACAAATTCTATCCGGTAGATTTACAGGGTCTATATATCAGACATAACAAAGAAAATCCAGTTTTGGTTTAATCCGCACAGTTCCAAGTCTATATTGGATATAAAATAAGATAACAAGCAATGTAATGTTTGGTATTAAAACACTGACCGGCAAGCGATTGTCAATTTCCATTCCCTGGATACACTGAAATACTAGATCTGCTAAACCCGGCCCCTCAATATCTATAAGATCCTGCATTATCACCGTATATTAAACAATGCATAGACAAGAGAAAAGTCTTCATAACAGAAAACAAAAGTAAATGTTATTATAATATATCAAGATGAGACCAAAAACAAAAAGAACAAGGTATAAAATTTAAAAGAAGCTATGCAGCTAAACAACTTCTTATTTTAATACTAAATGCCGTGCAAAAAACATGCTTTAATCAGCTTAGAAAAGAAAACCAGTGCAATAGCAATGAAGTATGGAGTCAATATGATTTCCTTGTCCATTGAGAATTTATCAGCCACGTACCTCGATTCAAGGACCTTATGGAGATTTCCCTTTAGTAGGAGCATAAGGTGCATAACTATGCATTTGACATTTACTATTTTCACTTCGGAAAAATTCACAATTTCACAAAATTTCTAACTTATGACACTAGCTATCACTGATGTGCCATTTAAATTATTTTTAAGAAATTTTCTATGGCCACCATGTGCTTGATGGAAAAGGATACTTACTGGATTAAATAAAGCTTCTGGTGCTTGAAAGCGCTCTGTGCCAACTTTGATAACCCTTCCATCTGGAAGCTGAAATGGCCAAAATTCTGTCACTGAACACTATAGAATGTAATGTTCATGGTGTTTTTGTTACATTTTTGTAAAAACATTTAATCTTCTGGAGTACTTATCTGAAAAAATTGATACAATTAACCATTTTTTCTTACAGTATATTCTTTGACCAGAACAGTGGTCTCTGCTCCAAGTTGAACTTCCCTCTTAAAATCATAACTGAGAGAACAGATAAGACAAAATCATATTAGTATGGAATGTTAATATATCTCAGAAAGGGATTGCAATATTTTTATTACCTGATATAACAAAGCTTCTCTTTAATTTCTCTAGCTGTTTCAAAATCTGAAGTTCTGTTGAGGGCATATCTGATAGTAAAAGACACATAAGATCTCTAACCTATAGACGATTAACGTAACTTTAAGTTGCAATACCTACCCACGTCGAAGTAGAAGCTCAATTAGATAGGTAGTTATATGATGTCCTGCAATATTAACTCGCTTTGTAGCATGAGGGAAAGAAAATCCATCTATAACAGGGACCTGTAAAAACCATCTCCATCCACATATCAAAAGAGACTGTTCATATATAATTCCATAAAAATAACTGCAATCAATAATCGAAACAGTGACTATTTCTGTCAGAACCAAGTTTGAATGAGACAATTAATATTTACATAAAGTAATTCACATGAATATTTAATCATGCAGAATTTGGCCTTCAAAAGAACCAATTTTGCTGATAAAAACATTCACATCAGTTCAAAGAAACTCACAATATTAGTAACCCCATCTCCTGAGTCAACAACTAAACCTGTTAGAAGCCCTGTTGATAAATATTTTTAGATCACTAAACTTTATCCAGAGCAATGGAGCACAATCTTGAATCCATTTAAATTCCACTATAGTTAAAATATGGAGGCATAACAAATGAAACCAATAAATTTATTAAATTCTTCATAAACAAGTTGATAAATCTTAAATAATCATGCTTACAGATAGTTTACTAAATCTTAAATAATCATGTTTACAGATAGTTCAGTCTATGTCACGGTTGCAATGAATGCCAAATAGCAAGAGATATTCCTAATAGAAAAAACCCTAGTGACATGTTTACTTCCTTGAGGGAAATGATTAACACAAAAAATGAAGCTACCAAGGGCTTGCTAATTGATAACCTAGGTAGAATAGTTCACCAGGTAGAAAATTTATAGATTAACAAACAGATTGTTGGTAATGTGCATATAAATGAATATTTTGGAAACTGCCCCTATGAAGTGACATGTTCACAGGTAAAAGCAATTATATTAATAAAATAAGATTTGAAGTACAAAGAGATTATTTTTGGAATCTTCATGATCAACCAAGATAACTAGATTAAATTTCTAATAAAAAGTTCAAAAATAAAATAATCACATCAAAGTAACAATCTAATCCTAACTTCGAAAATAGAAATTATATTCGTGTAAGGCTCAAAGAAGTAGGCAGTCAAATCCCATTTTATTTATCACATTTTTTTCTTTCAATTTTTATCACTAACCACCATACTTTATCAAGATTGATTTTTGTCCCTTCAAAGTTTTCTGATTTCTTTCCTTCCATATTTGAAAGATCACATGTGCTTGCAAAGCACTCCAAATTTTATTAATACACTTAGTCCCACCTATCCAAGTCTAAGCTTCTGCAAGATCCTTTAAAGATTTTGGTGTAATAAAATGCTGATTTGTAGCTTTGAAATTGCATGAAAAACAAAAAGCTACAAAATGTTTGTTTGTATAAAGTGATTTTGTTTACATGAATGACCAATCATGTAAGCTTTGCAAAGTGAATTTCATAACTGTAAACAAATTTTGGCAGTTTGTTTGCATTTGTTGTTTCATTAGCAGTTGTGTAAAGGTCATCTCATGAATTATACATTGAGATGAATAAGATTAACTACATTTTCTAGTTCATGAATTATACATTGAGATGAGTAACATTAGCTCCGTCTGCTAGTTTGAATTAGCATCATAGTCTAGTTGGCATAATTGTATTGTACTTTCTTTTGTTGACAAGGGAACGCCCATAATGTATTGTAAATATTTTGCCCAATTTCATGATAAAATAGACAACCTGTTGCACAGCATTTCCTTATTTTCTTCTCTTTTGTGCCATTGTGCCAACATCCTCTAACTGGAAAATGAGGCATCCTCAGTGGAAACACTAAGCCTAACGTAATTAGGGCAAACGCTATATGAAAAAAGTCAGCAAAGACATAAGCATGGAATGCTGTCATGGTTCAGAATCAGCCCTTGATGATGTCATCAATATTTTCAGATAGACTATTTGCTCTGCACCCTTCTTGTGACAGAGAGTTGGTGGACTTGAAAACTTTAGGTTTTAACCACTTATGCATCAAATGAATATAGTTGGTTTGTTCCAGGAATATACTATAGCCCTTCTTCCTGTGATTATATAGCATATGAATAACTTGTCTGCCAAGTGTTCACTGTTAATTTTGAAGGTCCGTTTATGCTCACTATAGATTTACAATAGGGCTTTTTATTTTCTTGCGTTAATGTTTTTGAACTGGAAATGTCCTGAAAACCCAATCACTGGAGTTGCAAACAGAGGTTGAACCTGAAACCTGCAACATTTTGGGCAAACATGCAGCTTCTTGTTAATAGAACCAAAGGCCAGTGACCATTTTTAGATCTGCAAATTTTGGAAAATATAACTTTTTTTTTTCCATTTTTAGGATCCATTTTATGTCCAAAAGACGGGTAACTGAACATTAAATCCTAGTATATTCTGGGTTTCAGTTTTAACATTTTATCTCCTATACAGGTTACGTGGTTCTCTGTTTGCACCAAATTTTCTTTGTTTAATAGACCACTCTATTCTACAGTTGGTTGAATATCCCTTCATTATTTTATGTTTGCTCCACGAGATTTTATGTTTGTCCATAACGAAAGGTGGTAGGAATCATTTAAAAATTTTCACTTTAAATTTTGTCATTCGGCAATCAACTGTTATCCAGAATTATCAAAATCGTTATATATACACACACACATAGAGAGAGAGAGAGAGTAGTAGCACCTTGAGCATAAAGTGTCAGGATAGCACTGATTTGAATAAATAATCCAGAGAAGTTGTAAGTTTCAAACATTGTTTGGACCTGTTAATGAGATAACTCTGTTAGGGAGAAATTTAATGGGAAAAATGGTAACGAAACACTCTGCAATTGGTGCTGTCAGAAAAATATCAAATACATAATATTGAAAAAAATTGATGATAAATACCATTTTTTGTCTGTTTGTAACTGGATTAAGAGGTGCTTCTGACAGAAGAATTTTGCACTCTGAGGGTTCAACCTATTTAGATTGCCACCACAACTAGCATATGTTAACAACTTAAGTCAAACTAAAATAAAAAGTATTTGTTGTGTTCATCAGAAGAACAAAATTTCATCTGAACTGTATCACATGCAACAGAGTGCTAACATATCGTACCTTCAACAACTCATAAATCATATGGTCCCATATGTGCCCCATAAGGTCCCAATCTTGAATAATCCCATTTTTAATGGGATGAGAAATTTCAACTTGGTTCCTAAGTCGGGAACATGTCTCACCTACAACGATATCCTGGCTAATTAAAGAACCATAAAAATATTAGATTCTAGGAACCAGTTATTGATTGAAAAGTTTAAGCTAATACTGGGTTAAAATATTGACAAACTTGAATAAGCAGATAAAAATTTAGGAGGATTAAAATCAAGTCAACTTGGTAATATCACCATGCATAAGTGGGTGGGAAAATTGAATTTAAGAAGATCATCTAAGCCTTTATCATTTTTCGAGTTTGCCTTTAACTTCTTTCCAAATTAAAATAATAAATGGCACATCAATCCCATATCTTTACAATTTTAAACAATGAAACATCTGCAGATGTGTATGTAGCTAGAGAGAGAAATTGTAATAAACCAAAGAAATTACATATATCATTTTTAAGGTGCACATACTTTTAGCTCTTGATCCCATAATGATTCCTCAAATCGTAAGACTGGTTTACCAACAATAGAAGGGAATGCTGAAACTGGAAAGTTTTGTCCTCCAAAGCCACATTTGACAAACTGCAAGAATGACAAAGAAAGAGGTTAATAATTTTCTTTTCTATAATACAAAATTTCAGTAAACATGAGCTCTGTATGTTAGGGAACTTGATGTTGGGATATAAAGCCACAAGCAGTAGAGCATATCTCACGGTTTGTGCATGATCTGAAATAAGATTCACTTGGCAACCAACACTCTTAGAACTCAAAATAACTTGATTATAAGTACACCTAAGACATAAAGCTAATATGATACATTAGAAGATTTATAGAGCAATATAATTATGCCTTTTAAGTGTGACTCAAATTGGCAAACTCTTGCCTACCAAGACAAGGAGCTAACCACTTGAACCACCTATCACTGGCCACTCTAGCATCTGTTAGCCTTGTGATCCCTCCACAACATAGCTCATATAATTGGTCAAACCTAAAACCTCCAAGCTATGTTCCCACTATTGCACCAGTGAAATGTCCTAAACAGATCATGAACTTGCATTATATTGGATCCCACTGTGAGACACAATAATGTCAGTGTTTCTGACTTCCTGCAGAAATTAACATTCAAAAAGACTAAATCCAAGTCTAAATTCTCCATTTTACTTACCCTATCAAAACAAGATAGGTGAATAATCCTAAACTTTTGTGGCTACTCTTGCAAAATTCATTCTACGTCGTGTTCATGAATAATGCAGAAATCATGACCTCTTTAATAACGCAACAAGGTTAAACAGATTCCGAGGTAAAAGGAATTCAATATATACCATTTCTGAATCACTGGTTCAGACACCAGCATATAAGCTGTGGATCCAGGACTTCAGTATCCATGATACTTTGTTTGTAAAAGAAATTATTTCACAGAAAGATATTAATACAAGTTGCAGCTGATGAAATTGCTGTGGAAGAAAATTCAATTTATGCTGAGATAATATCATGATTATTAACAAATCTGACTTAAAACCACTATACATATAAACAGAAAATAAAGACATTGTTCTTTAACTTTTTAAACTCGTTCAGCACTTCAGCTTCCAGCATTATGTACCCCAACCACAATGGAAAAAAAATAATGAACATTTTTCCCCTTGAGGATTTCTTGCTACTTATTTATTTTGTACAGGTTAATTTCTCATAAAGATCTTTTGGGTCCATACAGAATTAATAAAACTTCAGTTTCAAATAATGCAGAAGCTATGAAGACCAGAATTTAAACAGAGCTACTCTAATTTCTAGAAATTTCAGGGAGAAAGAAAAAGTACCCCGGTGCCATTGTCGCAGACAATCACTTTGTTGGTATCCATGATCGGGCTGCTACTGCGGACAGAACCCACTAATGGTAAATCTTGGTTTGCAGCAATCAATTCCAAAATGTGGCTGCCTTTCACATTAGCAGGTTCTAAAAATCATGAATGAAATTGCACAATGCTTTGTCGTCAAGGGTAGTCTACTTTGTTATGGAACCCACCTTCATTACTTTGACAATAATGAATCACAGCGTGTTGGTCGCCAATAAAATTGTGGGGTAATTGCTAGAGTTGTAACCTGAAATCTAAATTATAGAAAAGGAGGTAATGAGAGCATATCTTTCACCTGGTAACATTGTTGAACTTCTATCAAAATTAAACCTAGATTTAGGTAAACGAATCTATAAATGGTTTAACTTCAATGAAATGCATGCTTTTCAAAATTAATGTACTTAATGCAGTTAGGGGTGTAGCAAAGTTCTTAGGATATCTTTTACGGGTTAATAAGCTTTATTAAAATTGAAATTAAAATATTGTTAAATTACCTCAAGACATATAGACTTTGGAAGAATTATATAGTAGTAGAATGACACCTAATTCAAAATGGCAATCTTTTGCCAAAAAGACACTGAGGCAACCACTTGAGTTTCCTATCATTTGCAATGACTTTTAAAAATATAAGGATCATTGAAGGGTGTTGGAACCTTGAAATAACTATAATATCGATACACCCAAGAGTCTAACCACTAGGCTAACATCTCATTAATATAAGGTTCATTAAGGGATTTTGGAATGCAAAATAATTGTAATATAGGTATACCCCAAGATATATATAGTTTAATAATAACTTTATAACTTAGCACTACACTAACACCTCATTGTTTAATATAAAGATCATCAAGCAAAGGTTCAATGCTCATCTCGCCAAGGTAGGGTCCTAAGAGAGTTGATGGATGAGCAAAAGGTAGTCTAACCTATTTCAAGTGGCTATTCCCAAGCTTGAACTTAGGTTTTACAACTTAGGTAATAAGCATCTTACCATTACTCTAAATATCAATAAAAAATTACTAAGCATCATCATCATCAACATCATGTTGGCCTTGTCCCAACTAAATGAAGTTGGCTACATGAGTTCTTTTTCACCATTCACCTCTATGAAGAGCTAGATCTTTATTTATTTATAGATTCTTCAAATCATATTTCATTGTTTTTTCCAATGTCTTTTTTTGGTATTTCTTTCAGTAACTTTCTAGAACAATAGCAACTTTTTCTTTTTAATAGGCTCATTATCTAATCATATTTGCACATGTCCAAACCATCTACATCACCATTCCTATAACTTGTCTAAAATTGGAGTTATTTCAAGTTTTCCTCTAATGACTGTATTATGTAGTTTATCTTCTCTGGTAACATTCAATATTCATCTATGTCATAGCTTCTGGCAATGGAATAAGGTCCTCAAAAGGCATCAATGATAGAAGTTTTGGTTCAATACTCCATTGTATAGGTCACCATGAGGTGGACCACGAATCATAGCTAGGTTATGCTATTATAACACAAGTCAAAGTAGTTGACCATAAGTTGTGGTAAAGTCGAAACAGAGAAATTCAAAAACTAAGGATAACATGAGTTGTGGTATCATAGCATGAGTTATGGTCAAAAAAATATGAGTTGTGGTTAAGATAAGAAAATTTGTTGATGTTGGAGATGAGGTTGTGGTTGAGAAATAACAACCATGAGTCATGGTTGTTGTGCACTTCAACCACAAGTGCACCATGAGTACACCATGATTAGACCACAGGTCATAGTCTTGTAGGAATTCAACAAAGAGTGCACCACAAGTGGTGGTGAAGTCATGGTGATGTAGGCAACACAAAAACAACAAATTTTAGCTAAAATTTCTTAGTGGATTTAAAGCAATAAACCTTAAACTTTAATTCAACTCCAGCAATCATTGAAATTAAGAATTGCATGAGAACTTCTGCAACTGAAAATTAAAAACAAATGGATTGCAAACATGAAAAACAACTAAGAACTTGAGAGCTTAGTAAGAAATGAGAACAAGAATGAGAACTATTAATGAGTCATTGCTAGTTGGTTGCATCGATGAGGCCCTATTGACACATCTTATCCTACATTAACGAGGCCCCGTCGATGTAATGTTTGTCCATCGCCTATAAATACGTGCCTACCAGCTGCATTTATGACATTCTAGATTTTAGTAGTAGTGAAGCTCTTGCATTTTTTTCATTTGAAAGTTAGAATTTTTCCCCCAAGTTCTTGTAGCAGGAGTCATTGAGTGTACGGATCTTTATTTGAGCATTGTTGTACCTGAGCATGATAGTACATGTAGCAATAAAGATGAGCTTTCTGATAAACCTTGCAACACTCTGGATAAATTAGCTATTTTATTTATGCATTTAATGTTTCCAATTATTTATTAAATGTTTTCAATTAATTATCAATTATTTTCCAATTACTATGTTAGATAAGCAATTAAGCCAGATAGATTACACACATAAGTATGATAGCTTTGAGTCTCACATGTATTCGCTTGGTAATCCTAGTAGCGTTGTTGCTTGGTACGCCCAGTAGCATAGCGCTTGGTCGCCCAACAATAGATACGTGGGTTCAAGATGTGTATAGAAAGTGGATCGGATGCTTATGTTAGGACTAGTTAAATGCTAGTTAATTAGTTAATTAAACTCTTTTTATCTACAATTCAAGCACCCAACTATAAAACATAAAAATGATAAAAATCAAATGTCTCAGTTACACTTAACCATACCAATGAACATCACAAGTGTAATTGAGAAGACAATGATTGACCTTAAGGCTAAATTCACTTCCTAAAGGGCTAGTGCACCAGAAATAATAAAGTCCACGAAATTTGACTAGATCGTGTGTGAACGCTTTGTGATTCATATGGTTGGGCGTAGGGGTACCTCACCACTCATCATTGACATCATTGCCAGGGACTTTGTTTGTGGAATGTGTGCTATTTAGGTTTAAGTAAATATCATTATATCATTTTACGAACCTAAAGGACAATATCATTCCTAATATACATAAAATTATAAAAGTACACTGACAATTTCATTTTATTTTGCAAAATGTCTTCTTCTTCTTGCAAGCCCGAAGATACTAAACCACTGACCCCACAAGAACGCAAGGTGGTATACACTCATCCAGATGAGTTTGTGTCAAATTTCACCTTCATCCTACATCAAGATGAATAGATGCGATGGTGTGATATGGAGGACAACGTTGTCTTGCCCCCTAATTGATTTGTGCCTGGGATGCTATTCAAAACCCTTAAGAAGTTGGGCATAGTAGATCTTCATGAAGAGTACGTTGTGGATGGATACAACACTCAAAACTAATGTCCCATTGAAACACAACACAAATGAGATCAACGTCAGGAGAAACTCCATGAAGCTACAAAGGGGAAACATTACACTAAACCCTTGTTCCTATTAGATTAAGAGGACAATGAGGATCCTTCTTTGGAAGGTTTTCAACATGAAGATTCTCCATCCCCTGCTATTGATGACGAGGGTGTGAACCTAACTCTGCAATTAACTATTAATAAACTAGGTTTAGGAAAGAGTGATAGCCAAGGTAGGGACTCAAGCAAGCATCACAATAGTAAGGGATCTAAGGATGGTGATCGTAATAAGTGTAAGAGTGGTGGTAGACACCGTCGTGGAAGTGGTGGTCCACCATCCTCTTCATTCGATTCTGAACATTCCTCTTCATTTGATGGTTCTCATGAAAGCTGCTATCGAAACAACCATGATGAAGGTGATAGATGAAATAACAATGACTGTGAAGGCCACAAAAACTAAAGGGGTGGCCAAAACCATCATCGGTGTCATTGACACAGTGATGATGGTGAACCTTTATTAGTGACTTAAAGTATTGATGAGTCGCCATTTAGTGCACCGCGATATCACGTACACGATATCGTAGTCTGTCTCCTCATCTATAAATAAGAGGAGTTAGTAAGTTTTAGATTAGAGAAGTTTAGAGTTAAGTTTGATTTCTATTCTTGTTTTTCCTCTCAACCCTTTTCCTCCTAGTATATGCCCGTAGTGTGGTGATTGTAATTGTATGACATCCTTTATTTGAGTGTGACGTACTTGGACATGCACATGACCAAAAATAAAGATCGAGATTACTTCATCATTGCAACATTCACTTAGATTAATTATTTATTTACTTGTTATTTACTGATTTCCTAATTAATCTCTCTTACCCTTAAACTCTTGTTAAACATGGAATGAGTATGACTTGATTACGAGCATTTAAGTGTGACTACTTGGTAACCCAATAGCGTACCTAGGATTTGCACTTGGTAATCCCAGTGGTAGTCGTGCACAAAGTCCAAGATGTGTACAGATAACCAAGGAACGAATGCTCATCGCACTTAGGCTAGCTATATTTCTTCTCATCCTTTCTCCCTTAGCTTAGTTAATATTATCTTCCATTACCTTCAGGAGTAGCATTAGATTAGAAAACACATCATTCACCTCACTTTGGACTAAACCATACGTGACAAAGCTAATACTAGTCCAAGTGGGAAGATAGTGAACTACGACCTAAAGCTAATTATCTAGATGCCACAACTAGTTCATCTGCGGAGTTCGACCGGATCATGCATGTAATGCTCGTATTTGTATGGTTGAGTGTAGGGATACCTCGCCACTCATCATTGGCACAGTTACCAGGGACGGTGCTAGTTATCTAGATTAGTTATATCATGCAAGGTCGTTGTATAAGAATTAACGATATATCTTTTAGAAAGAAATAATTATAAAAAGTCACATATAAAGTCACACACAACTTCACAACCATGCCTCTTCTACAAGATGATAATAATGCCACACCTGGTGAGGAAGTTCATTGGAGAACCAACGAACTATATGACAATGAAGATTGGAGTACGCAACCTGAAGTGGGGGTTTCTTATAAACATAAACGAAAGCAACATCGTCCAAACTCATGAAAGCATAACTTACCCGATGACGATGAACCCCCACTGGCCAGTACAAGCCTAACACAAATACAAGAGGCTGTTTGAATCTCCCGTAGGCATCGTAAAGAGAGCCGTCTACCCAAGCTTGATTTAAACAACTTTTCCAATTTTTAGGAGGCTATGACTCAGATCTGCATCAACATTTACAAGCCTTCTATGATGCTTGCACATGGAACAACATTAATAATGGATGGAAAAAAATCAAGCTCTTTTCTATGACACTTGTTGGAAAAGAAAAAGTATGGTATAGATCATTAAAACCAAATTCAATATGACATTGGCCAACAATGGTAGAACTCTTTAACGAAAGATATCAAACCTACGCAAGAGTGTTAGCCTT
>MNCI01012533.1:52456-77160 GCA_015680685.1 Gnetum montanum | reverse complement strand
AAAACGCCAAGTGATCGTATGCCTTGTTGTTATGGTACTCTCATAGTTGCTCATCATGGGATGAAATAATGCGATGTCACTGATTAGAGGAATGGACTTGGTCCTGATCTTGGAACGATGGGTTAATGACACCTTAATCATGCTTTACACGCAAGATTCACTGTGCCCTGGGCCAGTTACCTCATGTTCCAATCTCTATAATCCCTTTCTATAGTTCATCTCATCTCACTATTTGTGTAATTGTAGCTCATGTCATGTGTAACGTAGAATTCTTACCTCATTCCAGTGATAATTACATGTGTGTGTTTTGTGGAATTAGTGTGGATTACATTTAACCCTTCTAGTGCCCATGGACACTTTTAAGTGTGGTTACACAAGGGCATTATCGGTTGAAACCTACTTTGGGGAGGACCCACTTGTGTAATCTTTTGTAATCTTCACTTCTAACATNACTTTGGGGAGGACCCACTTGTGTAATCTTTTGTAATCTTCACTTCTAACATAGCTCGCACCCACCATTTCTTACCCTCAGCCTATTTTTAATAACATTCTTTCCCTATTATTATTATCCCTCCGAATCAACGTTCCTATGTACCATCACATAACCTTTTTCTCTACCACCCAAGGTCCTTATTGATAAAACCCACAGATCATTATTCGTGCCTTTCAAACCATCTAATTACCCTAGAACCCTTCAACATGTGTCACATGTCCTAATTTCCATCTTTGATTCTAGGAAAAATCTTCAAAATTCGGTATTTTCCCTCGAGCCTAAACATCGATAGGTCGTGATATTGTGGCTGATGCGATATTGTGGCTGATGCGATATCGTGTCCCTTGAACTTATAACTAGGCAACCCCCCGCAACACATGGCATCATTTTTTCACAATTCATCCAAGGAGGTTTTTCAAATTTTTTCTCTACGACTTGCGAGTGTGACACCCTTACTTTTCTACCTGTATCTCACTCGATGGTACTCTGATTTTAATTCCATCTAAACTTGCTTGAACCCAGAGTGTTTAGCTTAGTCGTGGGGGAGGGACACCTGCTAAATAGCACCTAACATTTTTGGAATTTATCATTGTCCAAAGGACATTATCCAAGGTAATTAGCTATAACATTTAGAATAATTGTGCCAAAAAATCATTCAATCCCTCTAGGTACACTAGGAAATTAAAATTGGAAACCACCTAAGTAAAACAGACTCATTATTACAATCTTTCGGGCAATATCACATGGAGATAAAATAAATAAATTAATTAAGGCAAGTAGTAAGGTATAACTTAACTTCAAAAACAACCTTACTAACGCTTGGCCCGTGTGATTGCAAATGGCCCCGAAACCTGGACAACAGAAAGGTCCTACTCAAGGTGGAAGCAAACGAGCTAGGAGAGGCGAAGGACAAGTCCCTGCCAGACAACATGCAGAACAGGAGGAATAATCATTTAGTATTCATCAAGAGGACCCTCCTACTATACAGTCCAGGAAGGAAGAAGGAGGAGCTTCTGCAGCACTTGAAAAGGGACAACATCTCACGTTGCCCCAAGATTGTGTTCAAGCCATCCATGAAAAGTACACATTCATTGTGGTGATTGTGGAATTAAACTTTGAATCTTTTGTAGAGTTTGCTCTTGAGGCTGTTAGGGATCATCTCAACCCTTATGGCCTACCCTCTCTGAAAGCAATGCCTGGTACTTAGGGGAGATGTACCAATTCTGGCACAACAGAGAGCAAGGCACCACCATCAATATTTGTGGTGTGATGGTCGATTTCTCTACATAGGCCATTTCATAAGTATTAAACCTTCCGAATATAGGGCCAAAGGTTGCTCAGTTATCCATTCGTTCTGACCCTGATGTGCGATGAGATTGGTTGGAAAGGGAGTATGGCAGAGATAAGACATTTGGTAAGTTGATGACAGAAGAGAGGATTTATTTTAAAATTGGCATGTATCACCTCTTCCCCACAAAGAGCTTAACAAGAATATCAACATATGTAGCAAGAGGATGTGCAGTGCTGATGAGGAAGGTTAATGCTAACCTACCCCATCTATACTTAACGGAGATCCTAAGGTAGTTCGAGGAATGGAAGATAGGAAAGATGGTGTTGCCTTTTCCTTGTCTTATCAGAAAGCTTTGCCGATGTGCAGGTATCCGGGGATACACTAATGATGTTATCCGAAAAGCCCAAAATGCTTCATATGCAAAACTGTTAAAGCCACTAGCCGCAAGAAAAATTACTGGTGAGACGCTGGGACCAAAAGAAGAAGAAGAACAGATGGTTGGACCAACTGCAACCCAACTTGAAGGACCTAGCTAACCTCCAAGTATGGGACCCAGCCAACAATAGGAAGTAGGGCTTAGCACGGGCCAAGTGCAACCATCGCCGCCACAAGACTACAGACCGTTGATGAGCCATCTCAGGACCATCGCTGAGATGGTCATTTGGGGAAGTCATAATGATACAAATCTCTTCTGCATCATTGATGATGCCATACAATCCACAGTTTCTTTAGATCGTACAAGGGGTGAAGTGTCTATTCATACAGGAGAAGGGGAAAGTATTTGGTCACAACAGATCTCAGGAAACGTGGCATCTTTCCAAGTGCAATTAGAAGTTGGTAAAGGGGCCACTGTGATGGTCATGCAACACCAGGATGCCACGGGAGCTATAGAAGTGGTCACAGACCACATTAAAGAATCGTTCAATGTACCTGTTGTGCCACCGGCAGATCTCACAAGAGCACGGGATGCTCAAACTTTGGTCGGAACCTCAATGACTCTTGTAGAACATGAGGCTATGCTTAATCGATTGCTACAAACAGGACAAGTAATGACGTCCCCGTTTGACATCCCTCAGGATGTTACGGCAATTCAGTTAGACCTCATTTCCATGAAGGGGAAGTTGGTTTTAACAGAAGTGAGGGTCGAGCATGCTGAAGCAGAGGTGTAGAAATTACAAGAGTAGCTCATGGCCCTACAAGAAGCATAGCGGGATCCTTTGCAATTTGTTCCCACAGACCAGCTAGATAGCTGCAGAACTGAGCAACTAACCAAGCTACTAATGGAGAATAAAAAGGTGGCTGAAGAAAAAGAGAAGGCTACATGGGATGCCTCTGTAGCACAGGTGCAAACTCATGCGAATCTCAAAGCACTCAATGCCTTATAAGAAGAAAATAAGCAGCTTGTTGCTGACAACCTTCGGTTGACTGCTTTGGAGAAGCAAAAGAATGTTCTTGAGGAACACTTCCATCAATTGCGAGAACAATTCATTCGGGTCAACTAAGACATGAGTCGTTTAGCCAGGGAGAATCAAATGCTCTCAATGGAGGAGGTACACGCTATTTGCCAAAAGTCATCTATCGAAATTAGCACATGACAAAATGAGGCTAAACGACATGAAAAGCTAAAGGAGCACTTCCGAGACTAGGTGGGGATGTACAAACAGATCCTTGAGAAGGAGATCTATATGGCCAAGGCCCACATCAATGCTATCAGTGCTCAACACATTGACTGGTAGGCCATATTGGACACATATGCCTTTGCCCACCAAGCGGAAGTTAAGAACTGGGACCTACAGATTCAGGATTTGACAGAATACATGGAGTTGGCAAACTTGCGATATGCCAACCTTGCCATGTTAACAGTAGGATGCCTGAGAATAGAGCTCGAGCAAAAGGTAGCTACCACCTATGTCAAATACAAAGCAGAATTTGCAGAATGCCAGAAGTTTTGGAAAAATTAGAGATTGCAAATTTTGAACTTGAGGTGGTGAAAGCAAGCTACCAAGGACAAAAAGGTGTTGCAATAGATCTAGCTTGATGGCTTGCAGATTTTCAAGAATACAAAGATAAAGCTAGAGCCTATGAAGAGGAACATCCGGTATTTGCGGCTTGGTATGTCAAGGCCAATCAAATGTTTCCGCAACTACCCTGCCCATGGGAGGTGCTGACTCCATCAAACATCGAAACATTAGCATGGATGACACAGGATCCTTAGACAGAAGAGGAGAAACTCCAGGCCATACTTCAATGCCATCAAGTCCCAAGACCTGGAGCACAAGACAAGGGAAAAGCACCTATGGAGGAGCCACTGCCACTAGGAACTACATGAGTTCCACCAATTTTGTAGCTGTAGTGCATTTCTTGTGTTGTGTCTTTATTTTGTTTTGATTCCACACTGCGGCATAAACCCATGTTCACCATGCAATAATCCCATACCTATCCACTACGTAATCACTGTAACTCGAGGACGAGTTTTCACTCAGTCGTGGAGGTATGATGAGTCGCCATTTAGTGCACTACAATATCCCGTACAGCCTCGCCGTGATATCATGTATGCGATATCATAGTCTGTCTCCTCATCTATAAATAAGAGGAGTTAGTAAGTTTTCTCGCCGTGTATGCGATATCGCAGCCTCGTCGCAATATCATGTATGCGATATCATAGTCTGTCTCCTCATCTATAAATAAGAGGAGTTAGTAAGTTTTAGATTAGAAGTTTAGAGTTAAGTTTGATTTCTGTTCTTGTTTTTCCTATCAACCCTTTTCCTCCTAGTGTATGCCTGCAGTGTGGTGATTGTAATTGTACAACATCCTTTATTCGAGTGTGACGTACTTGGACATGCACATGATCGACAATAAAGATTGAAATTACTTCATCATTGTAGCATTAACTTAGATTAATTATTTATTTACTTGTTATTTACTGCTTTCCTAATTAATCTCTCTCACCCTTAAACTCCTGTTAAACACGGAATGAGTATGACTTGATTACGAGCATTTAAGTGTGACTACTTGGTAACCTAGTAGCGTACCTAGGATCAGTGTAGTCGTGCATGAAGTCCAAGATGTGTATGGATAACCAAGGAACGGATACTCATCGCACTTAGGCTAGCTTGATTTCTTCTCACCCTTTCTCCCTTAGCTTAGTTAATATTATCTTCCATTACCTTTAGAAGTAGCATTAGATTAGAAAACACATCATACGCCTCACTTTGGACTAAACCATACATGACAAAGCTAATACTAGTCCAAGTGGGAAGACAACGAACTATGACCTAAGGCTAACTATCTAGATGCCACAACTTGTCCGTCTGTAGAGTTCGACCGGATCGTGCGTGTAACGCTCGTATTTGTATGGTTGAGTGTAGGGGTACCTCGCCACTCATCAAGTATGCTCAATATTGCAAAAGTAGTAAGAATCCCAACTAGGCATATAAAGGATAGTTGGATCAAGCGTCTAGACATGAATAATATCCCAAGATTTGAGGGGGGATACAATTCGAATTCGTAGACACATCTACAAGCTTTTCAAGTTGCTTATGCCTTACAGAACATAGAGAATGAGGGGAAAAAACTCAAGATTTTTCCAAGGACACTTAGTAAGGAAGCTGAAAGTTGGTACTAGTCCTTAGCGCTAGAATCTATCCACAAATGGAGTACCATGTTAGAACTATTCAATGATAAATACCAGACGTACTCCAGAGTGTCTAATCTGAGCAAGCAAATCCAAGGCTAGAAACAAGGAGCACATGAACCCTTGAATGCCACCATGGGCTGATACTATTCATCCTACACCAATGCCCTGGCCATAGTTATTCTCAGAGGGAACAGCTTCGCCACATCATGGATGAGCTTAGAGTAGAAACAAGAAGAAACCTTGTGATGTATGCCCAAGGAAGGTTGTCTGAAATGAGAGCTCATTAGATCCAAAGGTTAATTGAGGAAGTAGTAAAAGAAGAAGGTGAGCTATGAAAAATAAAAAGTGCTGAAGAGTATAACAGGGAACCTTCCATTAGAAAACAAAAGATTTGATTTTGTGACAAGGAGGAGTCACCACTTGATGAAGTGATGAACAGAGAGACCTTGCCCATCCAAAAATTTGTTTATGATATTTTAGCCAAGGTTAACAAGTTATGGGACTCTTTGGATGAAAAGTTTCAAACCACTTTGAATATTGCTGAAGAATCCAAAGAGCAAAATAGTGATCATAATCACAGGAGGTGAAAAGAAGCTGAACGTGCCTACCAAAAAGGTAAGGGCAAAGCTCCTATAGTAGAGGAAGTTGTGGACTCTAACTCTAATGATGAAACTGAATGTGACATATGCCAATATGAACATCCAAGAGGATGTTGTCCTATAGTGCCACACTTACAAGAGTTTGGAGTGTACACATTGAATCCTCGCCTAGCATGTAGGCAAGCTCCAAGATGATTACCTTACCCTCAAGGTAGTTCCACCAATAACAACAAGCTTACTACCTAAGTAGAACTCCTCCAAAACCTTATGAATAGTACCAACAACGGTACCAACCACAATCATGGGGAATTCCACTGCCAAGGTAGCAATACCCTTATAAGAAACTAGATCCATACAAGTAGTATGTTCATCAGCTCATCTCCCCTAGAAGTTTGACAAGTCATGCATCATTCCAGCATCACTATTACCCTCCAGAGTACCATCGAACACATTCATCATGTACTCAAGAAGAACACCCATATCTGTATCCTTATCACCCTCCACATCCCTCTACACCTACACCTCCACCTTCAGCCCAATTGCTTGTTACTTTGTCTATGCCGAATGAGATTCCTCCATAGCTACAACAATGAAATGCTACAATGGCTATACACTCACAACTAGTTTTTTAATCGAGTGGTCTAGATAATCAATCAATGAAATAACCTTTCTTCCAGCCCAACAATCCTCTCTAGCCCTCACAACCTACTCCGATTGATCATCCTACATCTCCATCACCCTTATCCTTTACATCAAATACCTTCAAGTGCCCTTCAAACCAAGCGCCGCCTAGGATCCGCACTGTAATGTTAACTCATGCTATTTTTGACTAGATCAAGGTTAGCAATCTTCCTACAAAAAGATCTAACCTAGGCACTCCACTCATCTATCTATAGATTACTAGACAACAACCATGCAAGGCTCTTCTTGATTCTGGTTCCGAAGTTAATCTCATCTTCCATGATATGTACAAGACCTAGAACCTACCACCTCTTAAAAAGAGCAACATTTTTTCTAGAATTAGCAGATCAGTCAATTACTGTCCCTTTGGGATTAGTGGAGGACATTGTGATCATATTTTGTGGGTGGTCCTATCTTGCTGATTTTCTAGTAATCAAGATGGACAATTGCAAAAGTGACTTTCCCATCATCATGGGAAGGTCTTGGTTAAGCACGGTTACTGCAAAAATGGGTATAAGGGACCTATCTCTCAAAATATCTAAGGAAAATGAGCTAGGAAAGATTGAGAAGAAGCATATTCCATGCATCGCATATAGTGATAATGGGTGCAATTGTGTGCAAAGGATTTGATTAATCAAGAGTACGTACATTAAGGCATGTAATTAGTGTGCACAAGAAATTAACATTCAAAGGTGTTTGTACGTAGCAGCCACAAAGCAGGAGGGCACCAAATGGTTGATAGTTGATTTTGATAGCAGCACAATATGCATGGAACTAACTGAGAGTTTAACTTATGCATATGTTGAAGCCATGAATAAAATTGAACAAGTTCATTTCCAACTCTCTGATGAAGCTAATAATACCTGTTGGGTAGAGTTGGAGATCCCTGATCACTTCAAGTAGGAGCCCTTAGAACTAAAAACTTTACCGGTTGGTATGGAGTATGCATTTTTAAAGAATGGTAAATTGATCATCATTAATGCCAAACTTGCTTCTGAGAAAAAAGAAAAGTTGTTGAAAGTCGCAAATAAATGGTCAACAACCTTTGCTTGGTCATATCCAGAGTTAACAAGAATTGATCCAAGGATATGCCAGCATCACATCTACATTAACCTGGTCATGAAGCTTAGAAGGCATCCACAAAGGCGATTGATCCCAAATTAAAGCAAATTGTCAAGGAGGATATAGAGCAACCCCTCAAGTTAGGGTTTATCTATCCAATCGTGAATAGTGAGTGGGTTAGCCCACTCATAATTGTATTGAAGAAGGATGGAAAATGATAGGTCTGCATCAACTTTAGGCTATTAAATATGGAAACATTTAAGGATCATTTTCCTTTGCCATTTGTGGATCAAGTATTAGACACCATATACGTGCATTGTTATTATAGTTTCTTGGATGGTTATAGTGGCTATAACCAAATCCAAATTACACTTGAAGATTAGGCCAAGATAACGTTCACCAGTTGATGAAGTGTCATAAAGTCAATGTGTCGACTCGGCCACGTATATGCGGCTGCGTTGATGCGGGTCTGTCGGTGTAGCCTCCCTACGTCAATGTGGCCCCATTTACGTAGCCACCCTTCCCAACCTATAAATATGAGGGCCTTCTGTAACGACAAAAAACGTCGGTAGCTGGAAAATACCAAACAAAATTCCGCGTACACAGTTTTAACCACGGATCTGTGCGAGGGTTATGCTGAAAAAATGAATCCACGGTGCCCTGAACGGTCTTGTTGATCAGACAGGGACTTACTAATCAGTAAAACGATGGAGATTATGAAATATTCCGCAGATCGATTTGATTCGAGGAATCGCAAAATGAGGGGAAAACAACGTAGATGAATCGTAACGATGATAATGCTAAACACGATAAGAGGAGGCTAACACAAGAGAAACGCGTAGTTTCAAGATCTATGCTTTGACATGAAAAATGTATATTTTGTATATCACGTTACACTGGGGAGACCCCGATTACTTGATGTAAAGCAAGCATGAAACAACAAGAAAACTGTCCAAACAGAAGTCCGATCTACCTCGTGGGCCAAAGCTGGGATGCAAGGAAGGTCAAGCTCTGACATCTATCGATCAACTGTTTCTGACCAATAGAGTCTGAAAACCGTGCAAGATGATCTCACGATCTTTGATCTGCTTCTTTCGCCTTAGGTAGTTTCTGTTTAGGACCTCCAATGATCGCTGATGGAGAAAGTTGTGTCTTCCCCAAAAGAATGATTACTCTTGTTTCCGATGCTCAAAGCGAACTATGCTCTGTTTCTGCCGGAAGGTGATGCTGTCAACAATTGCCAGAGTGCTGCTCTCTCTGTCTCTACTCAAAGTGATAAGTGCTCCTGTGCTCAGAAAAATGTCCTTGCCTCTTTGATTTGCCCACCCTTGTATCTTTGTCAATTGGGGTATTTATAGGCTGCGACGTCCTGTGGAAAAGGCGCAACCCTGATGACGTGTGTCCCGAATGTTTCGGGTACTGTTGACCTGACCATTTTTGTGTCAAACTTTGTGACTACACACAATACGCTTATTTGCGTATTATGCGTGTGAAGAACAGATGCACGTCGGGCATGTTTCAACTGTCTTTGGGTTATATTACGCTCATTCGCGCTGCGTTGTGTGCATGAGCGTAACATAACATGGAAACAATGGATTCAAGCTATTTTACGCTCGCTTATGCAACTGCGCGTAATGAAGCGTAAACGATGTCTAGCTTGGCGATGCAATACGCTGTGATATGCTACGTTGCGTAATGAGCGTATGATGAGCAATCCGCACGCCAAGAGAAAAGGGTTGATCTGTTGCACTTTCTTAGACTTTGCCTTTGACTGTTTTGGAGCTCATTACACTGCCGTGCGTAATAGAGCATAAAACTGGCCTTGAACAAAAGACTTAGCAAAATATACAAGAAGTCGCAGATTACGCTACTCAAGCCTCTCCCCATGTCGAAGTAACTAGCCTTCTGATGCCGGACTATGTTTAAATAGAATCACGCTAAGCGCCATTAGGCTATGTCGCGTGATATAGCGTAGACAGAGAAAGCATAGAAAGATTAGGAATCTGCACAGGAATTCGAAGACTTGATGCTACGCGCCTCTTGGTGTTGCTTTGTCTTATTCTCCCTTTTGGAATTCTGACATGCGCCCTTGCCTAAATTGCGAATCTTTGCCTGAGGCCGACTCGCAATTTTCACGGTGTTTCAATGGCCCCTCTTTGTTGACGGCTAGAGGGCTTGCCCGAAAGACGTCGACAAAGAATACGAAACACCGGATTGGTAGAAGCAAGAACAGCGTCCATCCATGGCTACTCAAGCGTTGCCCTGTCAACATGGAAGAGCAAAGCTGGAGGGAATGGGAGATAGAATGACATAGTAGGAAACAGGTTCGGGGAAGACGTAAAATGAGTTAGGATGGTAGGAGTGTGGAATACGCTTACTGAACGCACAGAAATGTACGCACACTTATGTCAACAAGAATGCTTTCAGCCGAGCGTAGCACATTAGCCTGAGATTTCTCTGTCACAGATTATAGCAGGAATGCTTGCAAAAGGAGCACAGCGCATCACTTCTGCGATATCTCTGCTACAACGCCTAACCGTGTTATGGGTTTGATTGCACTGCGAGTGTGAAAGATGAGTGTTTGTGTATGTAGCTTTTGGATACGGGAAGCAGGTGGTAGGGATGAAACAAAATAAGAGCTAAGGGTAGGATTATGAGAGGTATAGGCATGCAATTCTAAGTGGACGGGCAAACCTGAGCAGCCATCTCAAAACGCTATTGTTCTTCACCGCTCAGATGAATGCACCTTTGAATGACATCCTCGAAGCAAGTAACCTGCAACCACAGAGGAAAAGCAGAGGACACCATTGCGCGTGTGAAGAACCAGCGAAGTTGTTGAAACCAGTACCGTTTGAGGCAAGATAAAGCGGTCGGGCCGCGAAGAAGGAGCTGTAGCGTGAGGCCAGAGCCGCCAATCCTGACGATTGGCCCAGCATATCGTCGCCAAAAGACATCAGACATAGTGCACCTAACTGGTTAGGCAAAGAACCAGCTAGATGAATCTGCGAAGCCAGCGTCTGATAGTGATGATCAGCATAGGTCCCCAAGGTTGTTGTCAATGAGGATTTCGTCGGGGCTCTGGCTGGCGAGACTAAACTCTTAGAGGTACCACCACTGCAGTGGGCACAACGACAACATCTCCAAGGGATTAGTAAGATGCTTCTCAGCTCATCTGAGGAATCAGTAGGATGCCGGTGGGGTAGCGACGTTGGGACTGTCCTAGTATCCCACCTTGTTTGTCGTGCAGCTATACAGAGATGATCACGCTCACTTAATTTGCATGGCAGCAGTCTGTAAGTCCCAGTTTTAAGTCCTGGTAGACTGTCATTGCTGGTTTTAAGTTTTAGCAGATCATGGTCCCAGTTTAAAGTCTGGGCGGACTGAGAAGTGCTAGTTTTACGTTGTAGCAGACGGTGGTGTGTCTGATTTATGGTCTCAGCAGACCGTGCTGTGGATGTCAGTTTCGTGTCATGACCCAGGGACAGATCTGTGCTGGTTTTACGTCTCAGCAGATGACTACTTACCTGTGCCAGTTTTGTGTCGTGGCGGACAACCGGTGCCAGTTTAGTGTCGTGGCGGACGTGTGCAAGGAATGCCAGTTTAACGTCATGGCAGACAATCGGTGCCAGTTTAGCGTCGTAGCGGACGAGTGTTGCCAGTTTAGCGTTGTAGCGGACGATTGTTGCCAGTTTAGCGTTGTAGTGGACGATTGTTGCCATACCTGATTGTTCACACTGGAGACGCTGCTAAACGTAATACCGCTTCAGATACACATGATTTACAGGATTTGGTACTTCATTGCCGTTGACGTCTGCTAATTTGAATGCTCCGTTGTTGTACGCGTCAACCACTAAGAAAGGGCCCTTCCAGTTTGCAGAGAACTTGCCTACTGGTTCGCACACAGCCTTGAGAACTAGATCTCCTTTCTTGATCGGGCGCTGCTGAAGGTTGTGATGATGCTTCTGTCTCTTTTTGTCTTGATACTTTTCAATCGTGTCAAGAGCCTGCATTCGCTTCTCTTCTACTGAATCCAAATCTGCGATTTGAGATTCAGTGTGTTGAGCCTCATTTATAACCGTGGAGAGGATCATTCTCAGAGAAGGAATTTGCAACTCGAGAGGTAGCACTGCTTCAGACCCGTAAACCAGGCTATAGGGCGTACTACCCGTAGCCGTCCTACATGTAGTACGATACGCCCATAGCACATAGAGGATCTGTTCGTGCCACCATCTTTTGTTGCCGTTGAGCATTTTCTTGAGCAGATTGATGATCACTTTGTTCGTTGCTTCAGCTTGACCATTCTCTTGCGGGTAATAGGGGGAGGAAAAAGATTGTCTAATGCCCAGGTTATCACAGAAGGATTTGGTTTCCGTGCTACTAAACTGTGGCCCATTGTCGGTAATGATAGTCATCGGGAGACCAAATCTGGTTACTATATTGTCCTGGATAAAATGGCAAATCTGCTGAGATGTGATCTTTTGCAGGGGAATAGCCTCTACCCACTTTATAAAATACTCAGTAGCGGTAATGATGAAGCTATGACCTGCGGAAGATTTCGGCGTGATGGGGCCTATAATATCTAGTCCCCATCGTTGAAATGGCCATGTTGTCTACGTTGTATGTAATTCTGTAGGTGACACGTGTATAAGATTCGTGTGACACTGACACGTGTCACAAGTTTTAACCTTCGTCAGGAAATCTGTGTGGCCAGTAGTATCCTAAGTGACGTATTTTTAAGGCCATAGCCCGTGGTGCTACGTGGCCGCCACATAGTCCCTCGTGAACTTCGCCGACTATATGCTGTGCTTGGTTTTTGTCAACGCAAGTAAGCAGCATGCCATCAAAGGAGCATCTACAAAGAGTGTTGTCTCCGATGATGACGTATTGCCTAGCCCGCTTGCGGATCGCATCTTTCTGTGCGCGTGTCAATTCAGACGGTAGCTTGCCCTGTAAAAGGTAAGTTTTAATGTCGTCGTACCATTCAGGTGTGCTTCCCTCGAGAAGAGAAGAGATTTACACCGTTTGAATGATAGGATCTGCGCAGTCTGTTATCAATGCAGGGCAGGTGTCAAATAGATGTGAAGGCACGTTCAGAGCGAGGGTGGCCAGTGCGTCGGCCAGTGTGTTGTCAGTGCGTGGCATGTGTTGGGCATCGATGGTCGCAAATCGTCTCAGAAGATCTTTAGCCTTATCGTAGTAGGACTGCAAATGTACAGCCTTGCAAGCGTAGACTCCTGTGATCTGATTTATGACAAGTATCGAATCACCCCTAATTGCCAGGTGTCGAACATCAAGTTTGCTGGCGATTAGTAATCCCCTGAGGAGCCCCTCGTACTCTGCCACATTGTTCATATAGGGGAAGGTCAAGCGATAAGCATGGAGATGCACATCCTCAGGTGATAGCGTAATAACAGTGGCAGCACTGCCACCTCTAGCGGTTGAAGCTTTGTCGAAATACAATGTTGCTTCGGGGCCCGTCAAGACAGGGCTTAAACTATGTACATGTTCATCAGGGAACTCTGGTTCTATAGTCACCTAATTATTAATTGGTGACGTTATTAACTGGTCAGCTATTGCCTGGCCTTTCGTAAATGATGGCCAATATAGTGCAGATCGAATTCTGTCGTGATAGCCTTCCAGCGAGCTATTTTACTACTCTCGTATAGGTTGTGCGTAATGACCCTAAGAATGTTGTTTTTATAGATGATGTTGACCTTGTTATGGAAAAGATAATGCCTACACTTTTTGAGTGTAAATACTAATGCTAGGCAGTTACGCTCTACTTCGTTGTACCTCGTTTCGTACGCAGATAGAGCATGACTCAAGTAGTAGATGGGCACTTCCGACCCATCATCCCTCCTTTGACAAAGTAATGCTGCTAACGCTACGTCCGAAGTTGCGAGGTAAATGTAAAATGGTAAGTCTCTTTGTGGTGGGAAAACCGTCGGTAAATGTTGCAATTCTTGTTTTAAGCTGTCAAACGCACGTTGGCAATNAGCTCGTATTTGGAGCATCTTTTAAGGACTAACTCCAGGTCTCCTGAATGATCCTCAGACTTTAAAAACTTAACAGCTATATCATCTACGTAATCATTTAGTCTTCCTAGGAGGTAATCGCTAAAGATGTATGTCATGGCTCGCTGATACGTTGCTCCGGCGTTCTTTAGACCAAAAGGCATCATGGTATAACAGAAAGTGCCCCAGGGCGTCATGAACGTTGTTGTCAATTGATGTTCTGGGTTGATGCAGATCTGATTATAGCCTGAAAAGCCATCCATGAAGGACAGAAGCGCATGCCCAGCTGTCGTATCGACTAGTTGATCGATACTCGGAAGCAGGAAGTTATCTTTGATTGTAGCCTTGTTTAAATCCCGGAAGTCTATGCAGATGCGTATGCTTCCGGTCTTCTTTGGGACGACTACAATGTTAGATACCCAATCCGAGTAATCGACCGCACGGATGAAACCAGCCTGATATAATTTGGTGATTTCATCACGTACAGCTAGCGCGATCTCTGGCTTGATTTTGCGTGCCTTTTGCCTGACTACTTTAATCTGCGGATCTAAGATGATGTTATGCTGGATTAGCCTGGGATCTAGTCTAGGCATATCCTCGTATGACCATGCAAAGACGGTAATGTTGTCTTGCAGGACCTGCTTTATGGAATATTGCATTTTTTGGTCTAACAAAGAACTGACTTTAAGGGTTTTGGCTTCACCCCTATGTGTAACGATAGAAACCTCATTGAGGGGGTCTTCGGTTATGTCCCTAGCCTCCAGGTCTAGCGTGTGTGTCAACTATTCTAGTCATTCTGGGGACGTCTCCGACGCGGCTATGGTTACGTCTTCTAAAAGGGGGGTTAACATCTACTAGTGTGGAGTCGAATTGCCTAACTACCTTCCCGTATGGGCCTGTTAAAGTTAGAGGTGCTAAAAATGTTGCGTCCATTTGCTGTATGCCCTGCAAAACCGCTAAGTGCGTAAAGGATTAGGAGAAAGATGACGTGATGTCGTTGAACGTGGAAGGCTAATTGAATTTTGAATATTGTAAACAAGCTGTAATTAATGCTACCCGATTACGAGGCGATAAGATGTGGTAGTTTAACGTCATTTCGGACAGTTGCGCATGCGATATCAGCCGCATTAATATCTTGATTTTCGGGTTCCGTTTTAGGAAAGTCCCGCTGAAATTGGATATCAAGTCGGTGATCCTTGCATATAAGTAAGTGGTTTTTGATGAGGACGGGTTGTTGGCTGTTGTGAATTCAAATTCGTAACTGTTGCTGAGTGAGAGAAGAAAGAGCAGAGGATTAGAGCGTGTGATTTTGCGAAGATTTGCAAGTGCTAAACGGTGAAAAATTCTGAAGCTGTTACAATGGCACCAAAAATCAAAAGGAAGAATGCAAAATTGGCCAAAATCGATGAGGTGCAAGAAAATCTGGAGCGCATTTCGCAGGCGGTGGTCGATGTTCGTGACCCTACGCCTTTGAACCGGTAGGTCATTCCTTACATGCTTATGTTTGTTTTAATGTCTACTTTTCGTGGTATCTTTTGCGTGAATGTGGATTTCAAATTATGGACCTTGGGTTAATGCGAGGGTTTGATGGGGTTGCGTCTACCGCCGTTGTCAGGGACGAACCTTGCGTTGTTGCAAGGGTTTGGGCGATTTCAGCCTGGATAACTAGGCGTAGTTTGTAGGTTTTCTGTATTAACAATACAAATGTAAATCTAGACGTTAATTTATGTTTCGGGTTTTCTGTACAACGTTACGCTAAAGCCTATTCTGATTGTCTTGGATATTGTCGGGGTTTTGTGTTGTATAAATCCTATCGTTCCTAATGTCCCTCCCCCGCAAACGCGGTTGCAAGGGAAAATCATATGGTTTCGACGGGGTGCGCTGGAGTTTCTGCAGTTCGTACTACGCAACTACAACGTCATTGTGTGGTCTAATTTGTCCGGCGATATCGCCGGTGCCATTTTAGAGCACCTGCTGGCGGGTTTTGCACAAGGGATTTCGGCCTTCTTGATAGACGGGGCCATCAATACGGGTCGTCCCGAGGACCGAGAACTTAGCGCCCGAGGCTTAAGGTGCTTAAATTGGATTTGGGAAATGGCTCAGTTTAGTTGTTATCATGCATATAACACGCTGTTCGTGGCTCACCATGTCTCGACCTATTTCCAGAACCCACAAGGCACAGTGTACTACGCAGGCGGGTAAGCAAATTTTGTTAACTGTATTTTTTTTTTGTTATATGTTTGTCATTGATGTGAAGTATAAGATAAGCCTATGTGCAAAATGTAAAATAAGCCTATGTGGTATGGTACAGGTTTTTTATTCATGACAACAGGTTAGTTGGAAATGGAGATACATTATCATAGGCCGAAACAGCAATAATGACATTTAGCTCAACTAGCAACATGCGCGACGGTGTTATAGGGCAGATTGGCTTCGACATGCGTGAGTACCCCACCCGCTATGTTGAGGCTTTTGAGAATTGCCAGAAACTCGGGTGGCTGCACGATGACTGGACCTTAGATCCACCCCTTACCTTTGAGGACGTGCAGAGGAACCTTCCGCCATTTCCCTTGCCATTTGGACCTGGTAAGGCTATTGTATAGTCGATTATTGCATAGTATAGTTGTAAATTGTGAGCGTTGCGTAATAGGGTTTTTGTTTGACTTGTGTTTTATGTTGTTTAGTCAGGGAATCCCGGGAGATTATCCTTACTATTTCCTGCCCCGAGGTGAGCACCGTCCTCTTCCGCTATAGCAACATCAAGGACGCACAGCGTTGGCTCGGCCACTTGGCGGCCCCAGTCGCGGTGACCACCAAGATCCAAGCAGTGGGGCTAATGCATCTGTTTTTAGTTGCAACTCCTGATGTCCCCGCCAGTGAAATGTTGACCATGGTCAACTCCTTCAACGAAAAGGCAGAGCATTTTTGCACGCGCGTACATCACGTACGCGTAAGCTTTAACATTGACGCTCAGCTCTTTGCAGACCTATTTGGCGTCCCCTCGAACGGTCTTCCCGTAAGTGAGAAGGCAAAGAGGAGCCTCGACTTCCAAAGGTGGCTAGAGGAGTGGGTAAGGGTCCCGAAGGAGGCTAAAGGGTTTCCTTGTGAAAGATTCAAGATGGGCGTCGCCAAGATAATTTATCCCCTTTTTCGAGCTCAGACCTTCCCCAAAACACTCTCGCAAGGGAAGTTCTTTTCCATAGAACAGACCCGTATTATGCGAGAGGTTCTGGAGGAAGGGACCCAGTTCAATTGGGCAAGCCATTTCGCTAAGGGACTGCGCAATGAGATGATCAAGCTTCGCAAGAAGCTTGAGTCTTGTTTGAACGTGCATTACGCCTTCTTCATAGCTTGCCTTCGGCGTTTTGCTAATTTTTTGGTCGTCTAAAGGAATGGGGTCTGGGTACAGCAAGACCGAGACTAGCTATCTAGACCTTGGATTACCCACATCCTCAATACTACCCGTGGGCAGGATCCGCCGAAAGGGATTGGGGAGTCACTGTCTATAAAGACCAAAGGGTTGGTGGCGTCTCGGCTGCGAGGCCCCAACAGTATAGGTGGGATAATGCCTACGTACATTGGTGATGCCTCACGGGGAAAACGTCTGGTGGAGGAAATCGTGGAACCTGCAGCTCGGAGCAAAAGACTTCGTATAACCGAGGCTTCTGTCGAGCCTGGGAGCGGCGTAGGCCGAACTGTGGCGATCAAAGTTCAGCGGAGTAAGCCTCCGCCTGGTAAGCGTGAAGGAACTGTATTACGCAATGTTTGTTTGGAATGTTTGGAATGATATACTAAGGTGTTGTGATATGACCAGTGAAAATTACAGAGGAGCTGACCCTTGAGACAGGGGCAGTAGTACTAAGTCGTGGGGAAGGGGCCTCAATTTTGGAAGAAGAGACCCCAGCGGTTAGCGTGAGCCGTGCACAGGCTTCGGTGCGTGAGGAGGTCCCAGCTACTGGAACCAGCGACGCACAGACTCAAGTGCGTGAAGAGGAAAAGGAGGCAAAAGATGACGAAGTCACCACTGTCACCGGTAGAGGTAATGAGTGTGTTAGCACGTTAGCACGTTTGCAGGATTCTATTAATAGATGAAGTTTCTAACTGGATTACGCTACAGGAGAAGAAGATGTATCCACGTCTGTCGTTGTGAACAGAGCATGGAGAGACTTCCCTGACAAATTTACCTTAATGGAAGGCGTTGTCAGTGACATGATCGAGCGCCTAGAGCACGTCGAACCTGGAGCTGGTACGTTACGGTTGTAGTAAGTTTGTGATATTACATAGTGGTAATGTGTTACCAACATTGATGATTGTTTCTGTTAGGAGCTCGCTTTCGATGGGATCCCACGGAGCCCATTAATTTGGACACAGTGGAGCCGCCATCCGATGAGGCAGCCGTGCCACGTCACATTTATGAGAAAATGCGTAAATGTGCGTTACGCTCGACACGCTCCTTATGGGAGAGTAAAGGTGTTAATGAAGGCCTTTGGAAAAGGCTGCAGAGGTCAGAGCAGAGGGTTGAGTCTCTGACCAAAGTGGTCGAAGACCTAAAATCACGGTGCGACTTCCTACAGCCGTGGGCGACAAGGGATGAAGACTGGCGTATCGCTGTTGTCGACTACTCCTGTTATTGGACCACCATCAAAAACAGCGTACAGACCAGTCGGGCATTGGTAGAGCAGCGGATGCAGATAGAACTCCTAGCTTAGAAAAGCCAAGATTGGAGGGATTATTGTGCATGTGTGCAAGACTGGGGGCAGAAGGAAAAGGACCATAAACATTTGTATACGCGGGAGAGCATCACTTATTGGAAACTCTACCGCGATTTTGCCTTCAAAGCCCAATCCTTGGAAGTCTTCCTGGACGTCATTGGAGCGTCCGAAGCCTTCTAGAAGTTTGAAGAGCAGGTGACTGTAAGTGCATCTCCGGAAAGGGAGATGGCTCTCCTTGGGGGCCAGAGGATAGTCCCTACATTCTTCCCTGATCTGCCTCGCTGGACTAGCATGGAGAAAGGGAAAGTGAAGGCTGGAGCTGCCTTGGGAGAGGATGTGTGGCCAGATCTAATGGAGGAAGAGATTATGAAGCGCCTGTGGGCTGGCCTAGACAAACTTCCCTTTGCTGCGGAAGCAGGGTTATCGTAAGTGAGTTTTTGCATGACTAAATCTAAATTCTCTGATTGTTTTGTCAAGGCTTGCCTTGCTAATATGTTTTCTTCTTTTGTATCTAGGTACCAGAAGAGGATAGAGAAGACGAGCCAGCTAAGGAGTCAGTAGAGGAAGTAGCCGAAGCAGAGGGAGAAGCAGAGGAAGAGGAAGAATGCAGCAATGAAGGGCATCCTCCCATGGAGCCGGTGCCGGAACGAGGACCTCATGAAGAGGAAATTCTTCGTGAAAGAATAATTCCCAGAAATGACGGCCCACTGGAGGATGATCCATTAGGGCTGGATCCGGACTTAAGAGATACTGGCGACAGTGGTAGTAGAGGAAATGCGTAGTTGTGATTTAAGCGTAGTTTTATTAATGTGGAGTGAAGTGTTGTTTTATGAATGACTGAAAAGACGCATTATAAGACTTGGTGGATGTTTTAAGTGTCAATTATTTTGTTTTTTTTTAATTTTATGCTTTTATCTAGGCAGCGTGAACGTAATTATTAAGGATGATGCCTAAGTTATAATGATAGAATGTAATGGCTAGTTTAAGGCCATCGTGGGCCGTCATATGATTCTGCATAAACTAGCGACTAGTTTAAGGCCATTGTGGGCCGCGACTAGTTTAAGGCCATTGCGGGCCCATTGCGTGATATAGAAAGTGTAAATAGTATTAATACGCAATCCTGTGTAACTAGTTTAAGGCCGTTGCAGGCCATGATGCAATACACATAAATGATAATGGTATACAATTCTGCACATTTATGGTAAGTGACGTGAAAGCGTGAATAGTGCGAGCACGGTAAATCGAATAGCATAAGAAATGACAAGCGTAAACACCGAAAGAGAATGTAGCGTGAAAATATATGAAACAAAAGAAGTGGCTAAGTATATGCCGCGATAACTTGCTAAAACATGATAACGTACGCAAAGACCAGCATTCAACCATTAATACGCAATTGTCTCATGATGGCCTTTACGTTGAGCGTTGCGTAAGGGCGAGGAGACTTATGGGTTGACTCCTCTACGCTGCCATCCGGAAATGGCAGGTCGGCCCAAGCTAGACTGTCATCATTGCTGTTGGTTTGTTGAGGGATTTGGAGATGGGTCTGATCATCAGTCGTTTCTATCTTCGAATCCCGTTCTTCTTCAATGTTATTGACGGTCGTGGGGGTGATTTCGTCACCGTGTATCACAACCTCCCCTCTGGCATAGGGCAGGTGTATCTCTTGGTGTATAGGTGATGAAACCGTCCTTAGCTGGGCTAACCACGACCTCCCCAAGATCAGGTTGAACCCTAGCATCTCCTCGACGACTAAGAAAGTGGCCTCTATTGGGAATTGATCCCCTGCCACAAACTCAATACGCACCGTCCGCTTGACTTGAACCCGTGCCCCGTTGAACGATTTTACGCAAGCTGTCGTCGTGGGAGTGATCTGGTCGACCAAACCCAACCTATCGACGATGGAATAGGGTATGACGTTGGTAGCTGCGCCATCGTCTACGTGCAGTCTCCGGATCCGGTATTGACTGACCCGGATGGTGATGAACATAGGTTCAGTTGTCACCTGACCTTTCTCCAGATCGTCTTTAATAGACTCGTCATGGAAGGTCAGCGAGGTAGGCCTGGGTTTCTCAACTTCAGAAGGAAACATGAAAGCATGTATCGCTTCCTCTTTCGCTAGTAAGCTGCCATCCACTGATATGGACGTCAGCATGCGTACCATGGCCTCACGGTGTTCCCGAGATGTCACAAGCAGGTCATAAAGGCTCAGCGTTGTATTTTTTTTCTTGAGAGCTTGTTTGACTTGCGTAAATGCATCAAGGAGGTCCTTCTCTCGGCTAGGTTGTTTATCCCCCTTGTCCTCTTCCATTCGGCCCAAGAGACGGATCTCCTAAGGTAGAGCGGTGTCAGTCGGGGGGTTGTTATTTTTCTTGCCAAGAGAAGGCGGTTGCGTTTCTGCACCTTTATCCTACCCTTGAGGTACAGGCGAAGGCACAGAGGCCAGAAGCCTAGGCTTAGGGAAGCCGAGCGTAAAATGGTCTTTCGTTGCGTTAACTGATGTGTCCTCTCCCTTTCGTTTGGGAGGTGATGGTTGACGCTTTTGGTTGGAGGTCTGCCCTTGCGTGAGAGGAGCAGCTTGTGGTTTTGGTACCCTGATAATGAAGGGCGCCCTAGGCGTGGGCACGGACGAGGCCGCGGCTTGACTGTCGCTGCGTGACTGAGGGTGTATCTGAGAAGGTGCCTGTATGATGAAGGGTGGCCTCGAGACCCCACTGGCTGCCGATGAAATGGTTGGCCCCCTTTGTGAGCTAGCAGGCACATGCAAAACAAAAGGCTATTTTGGCGGTTCCCTCCTCTCACTGTCCGTACTCACCACAGTGATTGTATAAGGATCGTCGGTTGCGTTCAACGGGTCCTTATATACGTGCAATGTTTGGTTTTCTGGACGCGTCGGGTTGCTGCTGTCTAACTTGAGTAAACCATCATCCAGCATACGTTGAATGTCGTCTTTCAACGCCTAGCAGTAATCTGTATCGTGACCACACAGCTGGTGGTAGTCACAGAAACGGTCTAACCTGAAAGATCTCGGAACTAGTGGTTTGTTAGGTAAGGCTAAAGAAGGGTTCTTCAGCAGTTCACAATGACGTCTGTGATGCTTCAGAGCTTCCTCAGACACCTTCTCAAGTTGAATGTGCCCTACCNTTCAACGCCTAGCAGTAATCTGTATCATGACCACACAGCTGGTGGTAGTCGNATTTTGAACGATCCTTACGCTCAAAGTTTGGCTTTAGCTGGGGGGGGCCCTTTAGGGGCAGTTANCAGCAGTTCACAATGACGTCTGTGACACTTCAGAGCTTCCTCAGACACCTTCTTAAGTTGAATGTGCCCTACCCGTAACAGTTGTTTCAATAGTTCGAAATGTTTTACAGGCAAGGCCGCGTATTTTGAACGATCCTTACGCTCAAAGTTTGGCTTTAGCTGGGGGGGCCCTTTAGGGGCAGTTATGTCTTGGCTGGTGCTAGCACCAGCCGTGGTTTCAGGAGGTGCCGTGGGTGCCTTCTTATTCTTAGTCTTTGTACCCTCAATCATCGCAGCTACTGTCGTTGTCGGTGCTTTACCTTTGTCTTTGCTCTTGTTGTGTGCGTTCCTGTAGGCGACATACGCCAGGTCCTTGCTGGCCTCCGCAGCATCTTGGATGCTTCTAGCTTGAGCGAAGGCCTGGTGTAGAGAGTTGGGGGAAAGATAATACAGCTTTGACTTAATAAATTCGTTGACTGCTCCTTTGAATATAGCCAGCAGATGTGAGTTCGCGATTGGCTCGCGGATCTCATTCAAGGTAGCATTCCAGAGTTATATGAACTTTTGGACGGGCTCAAGCGGGTCTTGTTTCACCCCCATGAGCTGATCCAATGTGACTTCTGGTTTCAAGTTGTATTTGAAGCGGGTCACAAATTGGGTCAACAGCTCTTCCAAGGTTGAGATGAAGAGCGTGGGAGGGCTCGGTACCAATCCAAAGCTTTCCCTGTTAGAGACATTGCAAAGACTCGGATGATGGTGTGTGGCCACTGTTGCAACAACAAGGACTCAGACCTAAACGTGACCAAGTGAGCATTGGGATCTCCCTCCCCATTGTACTTAGTAAAATGAGGTAGGGACATCCCTGGCGGAAACGACAGCATAGGGACCACTGGAATAATCGGATCATCCTGGTAAAAGTCCATGATCTGAATGGTATCAGAACCAGCGGCTTTGAGGCGTCGAACCTCCTCGGTGAGAGTCTATATAAGCTGGAAGGCTTGGTCCAGACCTATTAACGGAGGTGTCTGTGTAGAAGGCATAGGAGGTTGGACTGGGAGGGCGACGCTAGGGAATGGAAACAACGGGAGAAGTTGGCTGGCTAGTTGTGGGGCGGGGATCCCTACAGGCAGAGGGGCCTGTGAAGACCACCACCCACTGGTCTGCGAAGAGGGGTTAGTCGTCGCCTGCTGCGTAAGATAAGGATAGATATACTGTGGGACCACCTGTGGAACTTGCGTTGCGGGTGCAACGGAGGATTGCACACCATACATCGCAGACTGGTTGTGTTGCGTTGCAGGGTTGGCCCACTGACTTGCGGCAGGCTGTTGGATATATGTTTGTGGCTGAACAGCTGTGGTGATCTGTTGAGTTGGAGGGGGCAGGAGTGGTAAGTTTTGTGTTGGGCGAGTTGTTGATATGGTGTGAGGTTGTATCTGAGGGATGAAATGGGGCGCGGTGGTCGCCGGGACCACCACTGGGATGCTAAGTACCCGCGGTGACGAAACCGCCCCCACGTTATTATGAGGTATTTGTACTTGCAGCCCAGATAGCTACGCGGTGGCCTGCAGAAGGGCAGGGATGTGCATCTGCGTGGTCATGGCTGGGTTAAGAGAGGTGGCCTCTCCATTGAGCGGGAATGACGGATTAACGTAAGTATGGGGGCTCAGAGTGTGGAATGAGTGTTCGGACTGGGCCGCAAACTCATCATCTTCTTCCTCCCCATTCTGGGGTTCCACCATAGCCTGTGCAACCTGGCTCTTGGCCATGACCAACTGTGTGATAAGTTCATGTTGATGTTTGGTTAAGGGAATAATGTCGTAAGCTGTTGGTTTGAAATCATGGCCCCCTCGGTGGATCACCTCAAAGTTTCGTTTCGCTTCGACCTCGGCTTGGCTAAGAGCCAACTTCGCCTAGATCTTAACATAGATAAAGTTGTATTCTTCAGGGGCTATGACCGTGAAGACGGGCTCTTTTCCCTGAAGTCTCAATGATCGGCACAATGGCCCTTGAGATCCTGTTGCACTAGGAGCTGGTCTGGTGACCGTGATAGGGTTCACAGATGTGGCACCCAAATCAGCAGGGACCATGGCGGTTGTGGTCGTGTAAAAGGAATCCATTGAGCAATGAGATTAACGATAACTGGTAATTGGATCTAAGAAATGGCTGGCAACAAAAGCACGAATAGGCTTTCTACCTTGTAGGATTCCAAAGAAATCGTCCTTGCGACCGATTTACACCACATGATTTGCCGTAAGCTTCCCTAGAGGTATTACATCTACGGTTTAGGGTATGGATCGCTAACAGGGCTACCCGAAATATTCGGATCGGAGGTTCAAGCCCTCCTTCTAGTGCCAGAAAACTGTAACGACGGAAAACATCGGTAGCTAGAAAATACCAAACAAAATTCCGCGTACACAGTTTTAACCACGGATCCGTGCGAGGGCTATGCTAAAAAAACGAATCCACGGTGCCCTGAACGGTCTTGGCGATCAGACAGGGACTTACTAATCAGTAAAACGATGGAGATTATGAAACATTCCGTGGATCGATTTGATTCGAGGAATCGCAAAATGAGGGGAAAACAACGTAGATGAATCGTAACGATGATAACGCTAAACACGATAAGAGGAGGCTAACACAAGAGAAACGCGTAGTTTCAAGATCTATGCTTTGACTTGAAAAATGTATATTTTGTATATCACGTTACACTAAGGAGACCCCGATTACTTGATGTAAAGCAAGCACAAAACAACAAGAAAACTGTCCAAATAGAAGTCCGATCTACCTCGTGGGCCAAAGTTGGGATGCAAGGAAGGTCAAGCTCTGATGTCTATCAATCAACTGTTTCTGACCAATAGAGTCTGCAAACCGTGCAAGATGATCTCACAATCTTTGATTTGCTTCTTTCGCCTTAGGTAGTTTCTGTTTAGGACCGCCAATGATCGCTGATGGAGAAAGTTGTGTCTTCCCCAAAAGAA
>MNCI01012533.1:0-28894 GCA_015680685.1 Gnetum montanum | reverse complement strand
CCCCCCACGTTATTCTGAGGTGGTATTTGCACCTGTAGAACAGATGATTGCGTAGTAACCTGTGGAATGACAGGAATGTGGGTTTGGGTGGTCATGGCTAGATTAAGGTGGGCGGCTTCTCCTGCGAGAGGAAACAAGGGATTTATGTACATATGGGGACTAAGAGTGTGGTATGAATGTTCAGACTAGGCTGCGAGTTCATCTTCCTCTTCCTCCTCGTTCTGAGGTTCTAGCATGGATCGTGTAGCTTGACTCCTAGCCATAACCATTTGGGTCAAGAGTTCATGATGATGTTCAGTTAGAGGGATAATGTCGTAAGTGGTAGGGATGAAATCTTGACCTCCTCTGTGAATCAGCTCAAATTTTCATTTCGCTTCGATCTCGGCTCAGCTAAGAGCAAGCTTTGCCTAGATCTTGACACAAATAAAATTATATTCCTTAGGCATCACGACGGTGAATACAGGATCTTTGCCCTATAATCTCAACCAACGGCGTGACGGTCCCTAAGGTCCTATGACACCAGAAGCTGGTCCGGTGGTAGCGATGGGATTCACGGATGTGGCACCCGAGTCAGTTGTGGTCATGGCGGCTGTGGTTGCGTATGTAGAATCCATTGTTCAGATAGATTAATGACAATAAGCGACTGGATCTAAAAAGGTGATGGAAAAAGAAGATCACGATTAGGCTTTTTTGCCCTACAGGATTCCAAAGGAACCATTATTGTGACCAATCTACACCACACGATTTTTCATAAACTTCCCTAGAGGTATTACGTTTACGTTTTTTTTAGAGATGCGGGTACAGATCGCTTACAGGGCTACCCGTGAAATACGGATAGAAGCTTTATCTGGCCCTCCTTCTAGTGCTAGAAAACTGTAACAACGGAAAATGTTGGTAGCTGGAAGATACCAAACAAAAATCAGTGTACATAGTCTTAACCATGGATCCATGCAAGGGCTGTGCTGGAGAAAACGAATCCGTAGTGCCCTGAACGGTCTTGTCGATCAGACAAGGACTTACTCAACCAGTAAATCGACGAATATTATAAATATTCCATTGGACAATTTGATTCGATGAATCACAAAAGGAGTAGAAAACGATGTAGATAAATTGCAATAACGATAACGTTAACACGACAAGAAGGATTGAATTAAGAAAAATGCACAATTCCCAGATCTATGCTTTGACTCGAAAACTGGGTATATTGTATACACCAATGGAAAATTCCGCGTATCTTGTGCAGAGCATACACAAAATATCAAGAAAATTGTTTAGCAAGGAGTACAGAATGAGGTTCGATCTACCTCATAAGCCAAAGACGGGACGCAAGGAAGGTCAAGCCTGAATGTCTATCGATCAACTGTGTTTGATCGATGGATGTTGCCAACCGCACTAGATGATCTCTCGATCTCTGATCTGTTCCCTTTGCTTTCGGTAGTTTCTGCTCAAACTGCCAATGATCGCCAATGGAGAGAACTATATTTTTTGCCAAAGGACTGATCGCTCCTGCTGTCAATGCTAAAAATATCTGTTGTCTCTGCTTGAAGGTGATAATTAGCAAAAGTCAAAGATGCCCGCCCTTGTTTCTTCGTCAACTGGAGTATTTATAAGTTCGACAACATGTGGGGAAGGCATGGCCCTGATGACACGTGTCTCGGACCTTCAAAATACTATTGACTTGTCCAATTTTATGTTGAAACTGGTCATGTTGCATCATGTATCTGGAAAGAATGGCAAAGTATGCTGTCAATCACTTCCGCTGAAGCTGCCTCGTGATTACGCACACTACGCGCAATACACTCATCAGCGTATCATGCGTATGGATGGCAAGCACGTATCGAGTACTGTTTTTAGCTGGCCTTACGCTGTATTACACTTGTTTATGCTGCGTCACGTGGCAGAGCGTAATAGAGCATGGGAGTAGTTGATTCCAGCTGTTTTATGCTCATTTGTGCCGCAGAGCGTAATAGAGCGTAAACAATGGTCAACTTTACAATAAATTACGCTTGTCTACGTTGCATAGCGTAATAAGCGTAAAGCGACCAATCTACAAAGAAAAAGACATCAATCTGCCGTTCTTCCTTGTACTCTGACTTTGTCTTCTTTGAAGCTCGTTACGCTGCTCTGCGTAACAGAGCGTAAATTCAGCCCTAAACAAAAGACTTAGCAGAATATGCGACAAGTTTTAAACTTTAAACTTCATCAAAATTTCTGAAGTAAGTTACTTTCTGCTATCAGGCTAAGTTAAATAAAGTTACGCTAAGCTACACTACGCTATGTTGCGTAATGTAGCGTAAAGAAAGAAAACACAGTAAGATTGCAATCTGAAAGGAACTTGGAAACTTGATGTTGCACGCCTCTTTGCCTTGCTTTGCCTTACTTTGCCTTGTTTCTATCTTCTGAAATTTTGTTGTGAACTTTCGCCCGAGTCACGCACCTTCGCCTGAGGTTGATTCGTAATTTCTACGATGTTTCAGCACCCAAACCAAGGCATCCAAGGGACGAAGGACCATCACAACCAAGGGACAAGCACCCACGTATGGGAAGGGGACAAGGTGTGCAACTGCCAGAGTATGCGGAGGGCTCTCATGCAATTGGGCCCTTCCGCAAACGACCTGACGTGGAATCTATTCACCAGATTCCTGAAGAGGAGATTCTCGGCTTGCAATCGTTAGGGGATGAGACTCCTGGGATAGCACCACAATTTGAGGTCACCTTGACCCAAGCTTGCCTTGATGCTATCACACCATGCAAGGTGCAACGGATGGTCCTCCAAGAGTTAAATTTTGGACCATTCCTTGAGCACGCTCCAGAAGATGTAAGGCTCCAATTGTAGAACTCTTTGATGTGGCCAAGCATCACAACCAGTGGTGAATGGTACTTAGGAGAAACTTATCTCTTCTAGACAAATCAGCAGCTAGGATCAAGAGTAAGAATCAAAGACATTTATGTCTCTTACTCTTTAGAAGCAATAGAGCAAGCTCTGGGGTTGTCTGAAACTAGGGCAGATGTGGCAGAAATTCCAAAACAAGCTGATCTAGAGGTGAAGGCGCAATGGATCCAACAGTGCTATGGGGTAGAGCACAAGGAATTCGACTCCTTAACCATGGTGGAGAGAGTATACTCCAAGATAGCATCTTATCATTTGAATCCAACAGTAAGACCCAGCAAAATCATAGCCTTCTCCGCTCGTGCGTGTGCTACCTTGAGTGAAAAATTTCCAATGAGTCTTCCACAGCTATTATTTTTGTAGATTGAAAAGAGGTTCATAGAGAATGAACATGGAAGAAGAGCTCTTCCCTTTCCCTACCTAATCCAAAATTTGTGCAAAAGGGCAGGGATAGCACGATATTCTAACGACATAATTCGACGTGCCCCAATTTCCTCGTGGTGAGAGATGATGAAAGACAAAACTCTTGCCTCCACACAGACAGAGGAAGAGTAGCAACCACCTCGACCACTTGTACAAACAACACAGCTGAGCTCGCAAACCACAGCAGAATACATTCACGAGATTTAGGAAATGCTCTTGAGTTAGCGAGAGCCATCTAGCAGGACTAGTGGAGGAGAAGACCCTACCATGAGCCACCTGGAACAAGTGGCTCAATCAGTCAACTTGCTTGAAAGGGCAGGGCCGATATTTTTCGTCACCCGAGCACCCATTCCAACCAGAACAGATCCAAGCATTCGAGATGTATCAATTGCAACCCAGTAGTTATTCCCTGAAATCTCAGGGAATGCTGCTACCTTCTCGGTATGCTTGGAAGATGGTGAGGGGGCGACGATCCTGGTGATGCAGTACCAAGGACAAGAAGTTGCGGCCGAAGTGGTTGTTGATACAATTGCTACGATTCTCAATGCACTGGCAGCACCTGTATCAAACATCCATGGACTACAAGATGGACCAAAACTGCAGTACCAGGGACAAGAAGTTGCAGCTGAAGTGGTTGCTGATACAATTGCTACAGTTCTCAATGCACTGGCAACACCTGTATCAAACATCCATGGACTACAAGATGTACCGAAACTGCATGTAGCAAGATTGATGTAGCCCAACATGAAGAATTGTTGGATCGACTGGCGGGAATCAGGCAACCGCTTCCAGATGTCTTCAACCTTTCGGACAACATCACTACAACCCAGTCGAAGCTGCTCTCGACAAGGGGCAAGAACCTTATTTTGGAAGGGAAATTAGAAGCTGCTTAAGCTGCTTGTCAGCACTTGGCAATGGAGGTAGCCTAATTAAGGGCCTAGCTTATCGATCCAGCTATCCACAACCATGAAATCACCAAAGATGAAGCTTTTCAATAACTTCAACTTAAACTTTAGGTTGTTGAGGATGTAAGGGAGATGGCAATCCTAGACAAGTCCATAGTAGACGCCCGAGCATATCACTTAGAAAAGGACTTGGCGGAGGTTCGCTAGGAGAATGTGTAGCTAAATGCTAAAGTTCATCGCCTGCCCAATGTTGGTGCAGAGAACGAGCACATGAAAGATTTCATTCACCAACAGCAAGAGGAGCTAGCCAGGGTGAACGCAGACATAAGAAGGTTGGCAGCTGAAAATCGAAATCTATCAATGGAGAAGGTTCAGGCATTGTGATAGAAGTTTGCAATTGAAATTTTCGCTTGGAAGAATGAGGCCCTAAAATTTGAAAAAGTTAAAAATCATTACAGGGACCAAGTGGGATTGTAGAAGGAGGTAAACGAGAAGCACATTCGAGTCGCTAAAGCCTAAATGAACCAAGTGCTCTAGCAGCTCCAAAAGGGAGGCAATGTATGGCCATCTATCTTCGATGGGCTGAATGCCTACAATAAAGCGAAAATCCTCCTAAAGGAGCTGCAAATTGAAGAAATGACAGAATACATGGAGTTGGCCAACCTNGGAGGACTTGGCCCAAAGAATGAGTGACTACCAGCAACTGCAAGCATCAATCCGAGTGTTCAATATCGAATGCAAGTAGTTCACAGCCTAGTTTGTCAATTTAAAAGAACTCATCTCAGCGCTGCCTTGCCCTTGGGAAGTTCCAGTCCCAGCACACATTGGAGAAGCTGCCTGGACCGTGAACGATGCCAGAAGAAAAGAAGAGAAAATGAGGGCTCTCTTGGAGGCTTTCTGGCTGTCTCCAGAAGTTGCAACTATTGGGGGGTTACTGACATCCACGCCGCCACCAATGCATGGGCTAGAGGCTGGAGAAGGTCCATCAGAACCACCACCCCTAGGGATGGTGTGATCTTCTCCAGCAATTTTGTGCATCATCCTACATAGCAGAGGCTCCAGGACTAGTGAGGTATTCAATTTTGTCTCTAAACACTGCCATTTTTGTAATATGTCCCCCTCTATAACTCAGGCACTTCGTAAATTCATGTTGTGTCATGTGTGAGTCATTTATGTGTTTAAGTTATGTGTGTTGTAAATAAGAATTCATACCTTCCAAATTGTAAAGTAACTCGAGGACGAGTTTTTGCTTAGTCATGGGGGTATGATGAAGTGTCATAAAGTCAATGCGTCGACTGGGCCGTGTATACGGGGCCACATATATGCGGCTGCGTCGACGCAGGCCCGTCGACGTAGCCTCCCTGCGTCAACGTGGCCCTATTTATGCAGCCACCCTTCTCGGCCTATAAATATGAGAGCCTTCCACCTCATTTAGGCATCTTTTTGAGTAGTTGTAGTGAAGCTCTTGCAGTTTGCTCCCGCAAGAGATAAAATATTTTCCAAGTGCCCACAACAGGTGTAAGAAAAGTGATCGGATCTTTATTGAAGCGTTGATGTATTTGAGCCCATTGGCATGATAGCAATAAAGACGAACTATTTAAGCATACGTTGTAGCATTTGGACTTAGTTATTTTATGCATTCAATAGTTTAAAATGTTTATGCTTTATTAGTTACTTGTTGATTATTTATGTTTTCATTATTATAATTCCCATCATTATTGTTCATTCGTAGTTTGTTAAAGACATAAGTACGACCATCTCAAACATAATCCAAGCACTTGGTAAGCCCAGTGACACTTAACGTCTGGTAACCTAGTAGTGTTAGGAAATGCTCAGAACGTGCTCGGAAGATGGGACCAGATACTTATGCTAGGAGTAGTTAGAATATAAACTAAGATAATTAGAGATTAGATAATAGTTTATTCCTTACTTTCCATACCTCAATTAGTCGTTGAAAAGATAATTAAAAAGATATAAAAATCATTAGCCTTAGTCTCACTTAACCATCTTAAATAGAATCTCACAAGTGAGATTAGAATGACAATGACCATTCTAACCCAAGGTTTCATTGGTTAGAAGTCTGGTGTATGTTAAGTGCTTATAGTTTGCGGATTTTGACTGAGTCGCACGTGAATGCTTGTAATTCGTATGGTTGGGCATCGGGATACCTAGCCGCTAATCACCAGTCCATGGGGGACTTTTACATATTGTAAAATGCCATTTGGTTTGTGCAATGCCCCTACAAAATTTCAATGCTTGGTCCTTAGTATCTTTCAATAACAAATCAGTAGTGGTATTGAATTCTTCATGGATGACTTCTCCACCTATGGAGTTACCTTTGAGCAAGCCTTGGATCAACTTGAGCAAGTATTGAAGAGATGTGTAGAGACAAACCTATGGCTTAATTGGCAAAAGAGCCATCTCATGGTCCAAGAAGGCATTGTGCTAGGGCACTAAATTTCATAGAAAGGGATTAAGGTAGATCCAAAAAAGATAAGGGTCATCCAAGGAATAACACACCAACCAGAGACTATTAAAGATGTTCGATCATTCCTTGGACACACTAGTTACTACTAGTGATTTATTAAGAATTTCTCTAAGATTGCAAAGTCATTGATAGAACTTACAAAGAAAGATGCACCTTTCATCTAGACCAAGGAACGTGAACATGCATTCCAACAATTAAAAGAAAAACTCATAGAAACACCAATCCTACGAGCACCAAATTGGTCTAAACCATTTTGTATCATGACAAAGGCATCTAACTATGCTTTGGGAGCAGTGCTCATGCAGATGGATGATAAGAAACATCCATATTATATCCATTGTGTGAGTCAAAGCATTGTGGGAGCATAGTTAAATTACACCATCATAGAGAAAGAATTAATGGAAGTGGTGTATGCACTAGAAAAGTTTAGGAACTATGTGCTGGGTTACAATGTATTTGTACACATGGATCATAGTGCAATTAGCTTCCTCATGAATAAGCTGATAGTGAGCCCTTGTGTCAAATGATGACTTGTGATCTTGCAACAATTTGATCTTACTAGGGTAGATCAAAAAGGGATTGAGAATGTGGTTGCTAACCACCTTTCTTGCTTAAGATGGGTTAACAAATAGGAGGAGAGCCCACTCTCTGATCAATTTCTAGATGAATTCCTCTTTATTGGAGCAATAAATGAACAAACGCCTGAAAAAGCAATATGGTATAATGACATCCTCTCATATCTTCTTACTTAAAAGATGCCACAAGACTTGGATTTTAGGAAGAAGAAATAATTCCTTTATTAGGTTAAATACTTCATGGAAATCAACAGACATCTTTACAAGGTATGTGCCGATGGCCTAATTCGTTCATGTGTCCATAACAAAGATCAACTATGCATTCTCTAGGATGCTCACGAAGGACCTTGTGGAGGCCACTATGCAGGGAGACACATGGCCATACAAATCTTGATGGTAGGGTACTATTGACCTACAATATTTAGGGACACCCACAAGTTTGTCAAGTCTTGTGAACATTATCAATATGATGGGGGGATGAACACTCGCATGGAAAGTCCTCAATAGTGGATTCAACCACTAGAACCTTTTGACATATAAGGCGTTGACTTCATGGGTTCCATCACACCCATGTAGAACAAGAAGGCGTATATTATAGTAGCAGTTGACTATTGATGAGCAGCAAGGTACCCCTACGGCCAACCATACAACTCACAAGCATTCACGTGCAATCCGGTCAAATTCTGCAGACTATAATTACTAAGTACACTAGAGCTAAATAGTGTGTGCATGTTGTTCATTTGTTGTCTTCCCAGTCCCACTTGTGGAATGCAATTGTATAGTTAAGTGTGACTAAGGCATAAGATTTTTACTATTTTGTGTTTTTATGTAATTACTCACCTAGAACAAGAATAAAAGTAAGAGTGATTAATTGCTAAGTAAATTATAGTTTAATCTAGCCTAATACAAGTAACCGTTCCCACTTCTCGGACACATCTTGAACTTTTTGCAAACACTGCTAGGCAATTAAACGCTAGTCATTTTTGAGCTATCAAGTGTCACACATATACTTGTGTAATTTAATGATTTGCTTGATTGATCAAAGTTAATTACTACATAAATAACATTAATGTAAACTACATGAAATAAAAATATGTAAATGCATAAGAATGAAAGTCTTAAGTGCTGCAAGGAATGGATCAAAGAGTTCATCTTTATTGCCAACACAATGGTGTGCTTAGGTACATCAATGCTTGAATAAAGATCAATTCATACTTAAACCTCTTACTGCGGGCACTTGGAAAATATTCAAACTTTCACATAAAAAAACTGCAAGAGTTTCACTACTTGGATGCCAAAAACTTACTCCCAATTGTGCGCTTGGGCGCTGTATTTATAGACCCAGGAAAAACCTTGCGATATCAAATGTATGATATTGCATCTTGGGCCACAATATCATGACCACCCTAATATCAAAGTGATGAAAACATGATTTATCATACCCCCATGACTGAATGAAAACTCATCCTCAAGTAAAAAAGAAGAGGAACAAGTCCTTTACAAAATATAATAGGGGGTGTAGACTTATTTGACTGACATGCAGAGTGACATAGAGAAAACAAAAAAATACAAAAGTGCTTGAGCACACAATATTACAATTATGTACAAAATTGGGTGTTCATGATAATAGGAAAGAACACCAACAAATCTAGAGGACATCCAACCCCTCTTTGCAACAAAAGAATGAGGGAGAGGTAGAAGCGATCTAGCGGTCATGAATAATCTCCCACGAGTGATATGGTTGCATCCTCCTTAGTGATGACAATCCCACTTCCAATCCACACTTCCCACTGTAATCACAACAAACCCAAGGATTAGTATATATAGTACAATAGATAATGGCTAAATACCTTGTCTCATCAGTGATTTTATCTAGCCAAGTTGTGATTGTGATAGATTAGTTTCTTGATGTTGTTAGTGGAAAGACTGAAAAATGGGTTAATTAAGAGAAGCGATCCATATAATTCATAAAAAGCTTAACACAAGGAGTACTGGAAAGAGGGTATTCACAACAATAAAAAGGAAGTCATTACAAACAATTGTGAAGGTGCATACAATTGGATGACATGGATGGGGTAAATAAAAAGAATTTGATTGTAACAATGTCTAAGGGTAAAGAACTTAACTTAATTAAACCAAAAGATATGCAAGTGGGTCCTCCCCAAAGTAGGCACAGGCCTTTTATGCCCTTGCATAACTTCAAACCAAGGAATCTATGGGCACCATGGATGATTAATGGTTATGGAAAGTTAAGTACAAAAACCAAAAAGTAACTGACTAAGAAACCTGACACATCAAACTAGAACATTGAATCAAAACATGAAATTGATAGTGAGGTGAGGCATGAAAAGCATAGATGGATGATAGAGAGAGTGGAATAGAGTTCCTAATTATAGTCACATGTAGTCCCTTGTGGAATTTGTGATTAATTGACTTGGTAGGATGCTTCCTCAATCCAGATCAAAACCAACCACTTGCAGTGACTTCGCATCAACATTCTAAGGCAATTCCATCCCCTGAGACACAAGAATGATCCCACAAAACAACCACCATTCTAAATTGGAGTAAATTTTGGAAGTGAGAAAGGGCCTTAGTTAGAGGAGATAAGACAAGTCTCATAACCAGTGCTTGTAGGCCTTTTTATTTGGTCTAAGGGGTGTGCTTTGAATTCCCATGTTTTTTTTTGAATGGGAACCACACCATTCAAAGACCCATGCATTTTTCACATTTATTTTATACAATGGGTGTGCTTTGAATCCTCATCATTTTTTTTTTGTGATGAGGACCACACCATGCAAGGACTTATTTGAATTTCTATTATGAAATGATGAAGAAGGGCGAGAAGCTTATGAGAACACTCTTGCACATAGGAAAATAGAAAAGCACAAAGAATATCACATCCCTTTGAAGCCACACCCTGTTCAAACCTTTGATTCCTTCCCAATTCCAGAAACTACATAAGTCACCAGTTTATTAAAGTTGTATTAATGAAGAAGAGACTGCAAGCTTCCAACTTAAGAAAAACTATAGAGTATGTGGATGGGTGGACCATGTGGACTCACTACCTGTTAAATGAAAAGAAACCATGTCCCAGTTGTCAGTAATGACATTCAAAGTCAACAACCAGATATCAACAATCAAATTACAAATGAAACAACTCACCATCGAGTAGTGTATTACCATTGTACCTCCCACTTTATTAGCAGAAAAAGTAGAGAAAGACATCAAACACAAGCAACATAACCATAAAAGAAAGTAAAAATGTAAACAACAAATATTGAATATATTAACATTGGTGTAAAACAAAAACTAAGAAAAGACAAAAAGTTGTAAAACAAAAAATGTGGAAAAAAAAAGAAAGTCAAAAACTAAGGAGCCACCAAAGGTGTTAGTATGGGTGGCCATCTTCCCCACAACTAAGTTGAAATGGAGAGATCAAAAAGATTGAGCATGGTTGTCCATTTGACGAGGTGTTTGTTGTGTTGGTTTGCTTGAGCTCATGGAAAGGTTTTATTTGTTGAATGTTGACTAGTTTTTTTTTGTTTGGGTTGTCAGGTTTGTAGATGATCATGGCCCCAGATGGAAAAGTCTCATCTATGATAGGTCCTTCGCACAATGTTTGAAATTTGGTTTGTGGGGTATATGTGCAGGATTCCAATAAATAACCTTGTCTCCTAGTTGAAACTTGACTTTTCTTATTTTGAGGTCATGGTGTTTCTTATTGAATGCCTTATGCATCTCGTTGGATGATAGGGCCATTAACCAATTTTTGTCTAGTAAGTTGAGACTCATTAATCGTTCTTTTTGTGCTAAACTTAGATATAGGTCAAGGTCACAGGTTGTAGAGAGTGTACAGAGCTCGGACTAGATGGGCAATTCTGGTAATTTTCCGTACACAAGCTCATAGGGAGAATAACCTATGGGAAGCTTCCATGTGGAGCGATAGGCTCAAAGGGCATAATTTAATTTAGTGCTCCAATCCCTTTGGTATTTGCTAATGGTACATGTTAAGATTTTTGTAATATCCAAAAAAGTGACCTCAGCTTAACCATTGGCTTGGGGGTGATATGGAGTTGTGAGTTTATGCTCAACCCCCAAGTGTTACATCAGTTTTTGGAAAGTGGCACCTGTAAAATGAGTTTCATTATCAGAAATTAATGCATGAGGTACACCAAACCTATTTATGATTTTTTTTTGTACAAATCGGGTTGCAGTGGTGGATGTATAGTTGGTGACGGCTACTACTTATACCCACTTGGTACAATAGTCAACTATGACTATTATATATGCCTTTCTATTTGATAAAGGTGCGATGGGACCCATAAAGTCAATGCCCCAAATATCAAGTGGCTCAAGAGGTTGTATCCATTATTTTGGTTCCTCCATTTGAGTTGTCATTCCACCATCCCTTTGGCAATGATCACAAGCATAGACAAATTGATGTGCATCTCTAAAGATTGTTGGCCAATAATACCCTGCCATGAGGATTTTTATGGTTGTGCGTCTCCCAGCATAATGGCCCCCACAAGGACCTTCGTGAGCATCCTGAAGAATGCACAATTGATCTGTATTAGGGACATACCAACATACCAAGACATAGGAACAAACCTTGTAAAGGTTTTCATTAATGTCCATGAAATGTTTAACCCAGTGAGAAAACTGTTGTTTCTTCCTAGTGTCTAGCCCTTGTGGGAGTTCTTGCTTGAGTAGATAAGTAAGGATGGTGTCGTACCATTTTGGTTCATAGGGCATTTGTGCATTAATAGCACTTGCAAGGAGAGATTCATCAGGGAATTGATTAGATAAAGGGCTCTCTTTTTCCTTGTCATCTCATCTTAGTTGTGATAAGTGATCCGCAACCATGTTCTCCACACCTTTATGATCTACCATTGTGAAATCGAATTCCTGCAAAATCATGAGCCACCATATGACACAAGGGCTCATCATTGATTTGTTCATTAGAAATTTGATGGCATTATGATCTATGTGCACAAACACTTATAGCCAAGAACATAGTGCCTAAACTTCTCTAAAGCAAATACCACTACCATCAACTTCTTTTCTATGGTGGTGTAGTTCAACTATGTACCTATGATGCTCTAGCTTGTGTAGTGAATGTAATATGGACGTTTTTGATCATCCATCTACGTAAGCACTGCCCCCAAAGCATAATTTGATGCATCAGTCATCACATGAAATGGTCTTGACCAATCTAGTGCTTGAAGAATGGGGGTTTCAACAAGCTTTTTCTTCAATGATTGAAATGTTGCTTCACATGTAGGGGTTTAGACAAATGATGCATCCTTTTTTGTCAATTCTACCAATGGCTTGGAAATTTTGGAAAAATTCTTGATGAATCGCTGGTAGTAGCCAGTATGACAAAGGAATGACCAAACTTCTTTGACTATTTTAGGTTAGCAGGTTATTCCTTGGATGACCCTTATGGTTTCAAGGTCCACCTCAATTCCTACTTTTGAGATGTGATGCCCCAATACTATGCCTTCATAGACCATAAGATGGCTCTTTTGCCAATTAAGTCAGAGGTTTGTTTTGACACATATCTTCAACACTTGCTCAAGATAATCTAGGGCTTGCTTGAATGTAGTTCTATAGGTAGAAAAATCATTCATAAAAAATTCTACCCTGCTACTAATCTGTTGATGGAAAATGCTGAGAACTAATCGTTGAAATGTAGCTGGGGCATTACATAGACCAAATGGCATTTGATGGTAAGAAAAAGTTCCCCAAGGACTTGTGAAAGTCATCTTTGCCTAGTCCTCTAGTGCAATCCAAATTTGGTTATAGCCACTATAACTATCCAGAAAGCTATAATAGCTGTACCCTGAAATGGTGTCCAGCACTTGGTTGACAAAAGGCAATGGAAAATGATATTTGAAAGTTGCCATGTTGAGCAGCTATAAGTCAATACCCACTAGCCATTTCCCTCCTTTCTTTGGCACAATAACAAGTGGGCTGACCCACTCAATATTTGCAACGAGGTAAATGAATCTTGCTTTGAGGAGTTGTTCAATCTCCTCTTTGACAATTTGTTTTAACTTGGGATTCAAATGCTGCAGTGGCTATCATTTTGGCCTGATGGCAAGGTCAGTGTATATCTTATGCTGGCATATTCTTGGATCTATTCTAGTCAGCTCAGAATATGACCAAGCAAAGGTTGCTAACCACTTTTCCACAACTTTTATCAAATTTTTCTTTTGTTCTGAAGCAAGCTTGGCATTAATGATAATTGGCCTCCCATTTTTCAAAAACATGTACTTCATTCTAGCCAGTAGCATCTTCAATTCAAGGGGCTCTTATTTAAAATTGTTAGGAATTTCCAGCTCATCCTAATTGACATCATCATTTGCTTCTTCAGAGAGCTGGAGATGAACTTGCTCGAGTTTATCCATACTTGCAATGTACTTGTACATTAGGCCATTAGTCGATTCCATGCATAATATACTACTGGTGCCCTCTTGTTTTGTGGCTATTGCGTACAGACATCTCTAGATATCAGCTTCTAGTGCACACTACTTGCATGCAGAGATAGATGTTTGCTTTACTGACCATAACTTCTACACATAATAGCACCTTGAATCACTATACGTAATACATGGAACTCTCTTCTTCTTAATCTTTTGAAATTCATTTTCTTTTGATATTTCTAAGGAAAGATCTCTAATGCCCATTTTGGCATCAACAGTACTTGGCCACACCATTCCCATAATAATTGGAAAGTCCCCCTTGCAGTTCTTTACTTTGATTACTAGGAAATCAACAAGATATGACCACCCACAAATGGTGATGACAATGTCCTCAACTTGTCCCAATGGAACAGTGATGGATTAGTCCACTAGTTCTAGCTAGATGTTGCTCTTCTTCAAAGGAGGAGGGTTTCACATTGTGTACATCTTATGTGAGATCAAATTAACATCGAAACCAAAGTCAAGAAGAGCCTTACAAGGCTCATTCCTAGCAATTTGCAAGTAAACTAGGGGACTCCCAAGATCAACTAATTTTTTGGGTAGGTTACTAGCTTGAATCCAATCAGATACAGCATGTGTCAGCATTATAGTATGGATTCGAGTGGGATTTTGGTTTGAAGGGGACTCAAATAAAGAGGAAACAAAGGAAGGTAAAGGAGTAGGGTTACCAACCACCAATGTGTCTAAGGGCTTTGGTGGATTGCAAGGTTGGAAGAAAGGTCTTTCTTTTGTTTGTGGTTCTAACTTGCTGGATGGGTTAACCGATTGTAGACTAACTACCCTCATAGTGTTCTTTTTCTATGGTTGTGCAAGAAATTCATCCTACATGGATGGAGCAGGTGGTAGCTATGCAAGAGGTGGAGGAGTAGGTGCAGGAATAGGAGGTGCATGAGAGTAGTAGGTGGCACCCCTCCTTAGATAGGACGATTGATATGTTTTAGGAGGGTAGTGGTAAGGTTGGTAAGTAGGAACATGATTAGAGGAATCCCTTGGAGATGAAGGTTGTTGGACAAAGTAACCATAGGGATTTGGTTTTTGTTAAGGATATTGCTGCCTTAGGGGTGGCAATGTCCATGATTGTGGTTGCTGCCACTATTGGTACACTTCGTAAGGTTGCAAAGGAGTTCCACTTGGATAGTACTACTACGGTTGGTGGAAATGTTGAGGATTGCCTTGTGGATAAGGCAATCTTTTAGGTGTTTGCTTTTGTGCAAGTTGTGGATGTAAGGCATACATCCCAGATTCTTGCAAGTGCAATAAAACTAGAAAACATCCCTTAGGATGTTCATATTGGCAAACATCACACCCACCATCATCATTAGAATCACTATCCACAACCATCTCTATTGTAGCCATTTTACTTTTACCCTTAGATATAGCATGTTTAACTTCCTTACATCTCTAATCCTCTCACTCACCACCTTGCTCTTTGGACTCTTTAGTAATTTTTAAGATAGCTTGAAACTTATTGTCCATAGAGTCCCATAATTGATCAACCTTAGTAGTGATTTTTGATTGCAATTTTTGGAATGGCAAGGTTTTCTGATTAACCACCTCATCTCTAGTGAATTCATCCTCATTGTCACAAAATCGAACCCCCTTTTTTTGAATAGAAGGATCCCTGTTTTGTTCTTTTGCACTTTCCTTTTTTCTCAATTCTCCCTCCTCCTTAGCAACTTTCTTAATTAGTTTTTGGATCCAATAGGCACTTAACTTTGTCAATCTTCCTTGGGCATAGATGCCAAGGATTTTCCTAGTTTCAGATCGCAACCCGTCTATGATATGGTGAAGCTGATCAAGCTGAGAGTATTCATGGTTTAGGACACCTATGCAATACAGAGTAGTATCAACCAATAGTAGCATCCAAGGGCTCATGATTCCCTTGTTTCCACCCTTGAATTTGTTTCCTTAAATTGGATACTTGGGAGTACATTTGATATTTGTTAGTGAATAGTTCCAACATTGTACTCCATCGCCTAATTGATTCTGGTGCTAAGGATTGATACCAATTTTTTTCTTCCTTTATGAATGTCCCTGGAAATAATTTTAACTTTTTCCAGTCATTTTCAATGTTCTGCAAGGCACATGCATCTTGAAAGGCCTGGAGAGGATTTTTCGGATCAGCATCATATCCTCCCTCAAACCAAGGGATGTTGTTCATATCCAGCCTCTTTATTATAATGTCCTTCACATGCCTTGTTGGAATCCTCATAGCTTTTGCAATATGCAACATTCCCCTAATAACAAGTAGAGGTTCATCAAGGTCATGATGGTGGTGCCTACGATGTTCCCTACTAGCCCTTCTTTCTCGAGGATGGGCCTCTCTAGATTGCCCTTGTCTTCAATCATGATTGTCCCGACAATCCCTTCTATTGTTTTGGTCTTGTTGCTCACCTCCATCACGATTATTTCTTCTGCGACCATGATCTAAACTAGATGAAGAAGAAGATGATGATGATGAAGGGGAAGAAGAAGGGGAACTTTCTTTGCGCTGACTCCTATCATCCTTTCTTTGATGCTTGTGATCATGATCACAATCATGATCTCCTTTGTCCCCCTTTTCTTGACTTGCTTCTCTAGATTCATTTTTATCATTGGATTCATTTTGACCAGAACCTAGATTATGGATTGTGGATTGTATATTCTAGTTGAGGGATCCTTGAACAAAGTCAAAGAAAGGAGAATCACTAAAGAAGTGGTGCCTTCATCAATTGGGCCAAGCAGAGGTGGAAAGATATTTGACCCTTTACCATTCACAAGCTTGTGTTGGTGCTCTAGCTACTGATCCCTTAATTTTTATGCTTTAGTGGGATCATAATCCCTTAAGTTGAGAACTCACATCTCATATTCTCCATGAAGATGTTGAAGCCTGTTTCATGCGAGCATTAGTTGGAGCATTGCTGGAACAAATTGGTCAGGTGGTAACACAATGTTGCCTTCCATATCATGCCATCACATTAGTTCATCTTGATGTAAGATGAAGGTAAATTCTAGTACATACTCATCGAGATGAACATACACCACTCAATATTGTTAAGGCACTTGAATTGCCCTGGGCAGGGATGGGCTCCTATGAGAAGAAGACATTTTGTGTTAATAAACAGTGTGAAACTGAGATTTAATTTAATGATAATAGTTTTTTTGTAGGATTTGAATCTTGGGGTTTGAACAAAAAGGTTACAAATTTTTACTAGGCTTAGATAGCACATGAAGAACTATAGTCCTCGACAACGATGCCAATGATGAATAGCAAGGTACCCCTACGCCCAACCATACGAATCACAAGCATTCACATGCAATCCAGTTGAATTTTGTAGACTATAATTACTAAGTACAGTAGAGCTAAAAAATGTGTGCATGTTATTATTCGTTGTCTTCCTAGTCCCACTTGTGGAATGCAATTGTATGGTTAAGTGTGACTAAGGCATAAGATTTTTATTATTTTGTGTTTTTATGAAGTTACTCACCTAGAACAAGAACAAAAGTAAGAGTGATTAAAAATAAGAGTGATGAATTGCTAAGTAAACTATAGTTTAATCTAGCCTAACACAAATAACTATTTCTACTTCCCAGACACATCTTGAACTTTGTGCAAACATTGTTGGGCTATCAAACACTAGTCGTTTCTGAGCTACCAAGTGTTACACGTATGCTCAAAGGGGTCATGCTTATGTAATTTAACGATTTTCTTGATTGATCAAAATTAATTACTGCATAAATAACAATAATGTAAATTGCATGAAATAACAATATGTAAATGCATAATAAAGAAAGCCTCAAGTGCTACAAGGAATGGATCAAAGAGTTTGTCTTTATTTCCAACACAATGATATGCTTAGGTACATCAATGCTTGAATAAAGATCCATTCACACATAGACCTCCTACTGTGGGCACTTGGAAAATATTCTAACTTTCAAATAAACAAACTACAAGAGTCTCACTACTTGATTGTTAAAAACTTCCAATTGTGTGCTTGGGTGCTATATTTATAGACCTAGGAGTAACCCTATGATATCAAATGTACAATATTGCATCTTTGGCTGCAATATCATGTACTTGATATCATGGCCACCTCGATATTGGAGTGATGAAAAACATGATTTATCAACTACTGTACAAAATGGGCAGAAGTAGCAGCTGTTACTAATTGTACATCATCCACTACTACCAAATTATACAACAAAATATCATGAATAGGTTTGGGGTGCCACATTGACTAATTTATGATAATGGAACTCATCTCATAGGTACCACATTTAGAAAATTAATGCAATGCTTGGGGGTAGAACATAAATTAACAACACCTTACCACCCCCAAGTTGACGGTCAAGTAGAGGTAACCAACCAGGAGATTACAAAAATACTAATGTGAACCATTAGCAAATATAGGAAGAACTAGAGTACAAACTTAATGATGTTCTCTGGGCTTATTGTTCAACTTGAAAACTTCCTATTGGCTATTCTCCCTACGAGTTAGTGTACAGGAAACTTCCAATACTCCTGATTCAATTCGAACTCCATGCACTCTCAACAGCCTATGATCTAAACCTTGACCTAAGTCTAGCACAAAAGGAAATATTGATCAATTTGAACGTGCTAGATGAAAATCGATTAGTGGCCCTATTCTTGAATGAGGTGAAAAATGCATTCAACAAGCAGCGTCATGACCTTAAAATCAAAAAAGTAAAACTTCAACCAAGAGATAAGGTTCTTTACTAGAACTGCACACATGTACCCCAAAAGACAAAATTCCCAACATTGTGGGAGGGACCTTATATAATTGATCAAACCTTTCCCCTTTGGGGCCATGTTGATCTACAAACCTAACAGTCCAAATAAATAGGAGTTGGTCAACATCCAACAAGTCAAACCTTTCCTAGAACCAAGATAGGCCAGTGTAAATACCACCTCAATGGATGGACAACCACGTTCTATTTTTCAGATCTCATTCCTCCAACTTAGTCATGGGGGAGATGGCCATCCATGCTGACCATTACCATGACCTCTCAGTTTTTCTACCTTTTTTTTAAATGTTTTTTATTTTATATNGAGATGGCCATCCATGCTGACCATTACCATGACCTCTCAGTTTTTCTACCTTTTTTTAAATGTTTTTTATTTTATATATTTTTTATTTTTAAATTTTTCTAATTTTGCATCATCTTTAGTACCTTTAAACTTTCTTGATTATTTTACACTTTCTTATATATTTTACTTTATTTTACTTTCTTTTGTTTAAGTGTGATATTTTCTCATTCTTGCTAATAAATTCACTTTATTGTCATAGGCCACAATGCCGCTATTACTATTTACTAATGATGGTTTGTGCTTAATGTGTGATTGTCGATGTCTGGTTTCTATTTTTGAATTATGATGTTTGATGACTTTGGCATGGTTCATTTTTCATGGAACAAGGAGTGAGTCCACATCATCTGCCCATCTAATGAACTCTATGGTTTTTCTTGTTATGTGAATTTGAAGTCCCTTCCATTAAAAAAAATTTTAATTGATTGGTGACCTTGGTAGTTTTGGAATTAGAAAGGATCCAAAGATTTATAAAGGGTGTGACTTCAAGGGGACTCAATACTCTTTGTACTCTTCTTCTTGCTTGAGTGCTTGAGTGTTTTTTGCAGACTTCTTATCATTTCACACCAACCACTATAGGAAGAAAAATAACATTGTTACATGGTGTGGTTCCCATCATTCAAAAAAAAAAATGATGGGAATTCAAAGAACACCCCTTTGACATGAATAAGTCTTTGCATGGTGTGGTTCCCATTTCAAAAAAAATAAATAAATGGAAATTTAAAGCACACCCCTTTGACAAATAAAAGGGCTACAAGCACTAGTTATGAGACTCGAAAGACATGCACTTATGATTGAAGGTCCCCTCTAACTAAGGCCCTTTCTCTCTCACTTCCTACTTCTCTTTTCTTCTCTTTGTAAAATGGTGGTTATTTTGTGAAAGCATTCTTGTGTCTGAGTGAGTGGATCAATCTTAGAGTGGTGATGCGAAGTCACTAAAAGCAAATGGTTTCGATCTGGATTGAGGATGGAACTTCTCGAGTCATTTAACCACAAATTCCATAAGGGACTCCTTATGACCTCAATTTAGAACTCCATTCCACCTTCTCTATCAGCCATCCATGCTACCATAACTCACCTCATTGTCAAGTTCTATGTTATGCTTTGTGTTTCAGTTTGACATATTGGGATTCTTGAGTGGATTCTTTTGGGTTGGTCTTTAACTTGTCATGATCATTAAATTGACTATGGGGCCCATGGACTCCTTACTTGAAGTTATGCAAGGGCACAAAGGGCATGATTATTCAAGGTTCCTTACCTTTGACATCACTACAATCCTATATTTGGTGTATTCCATTGCATAAACTGCTCAGTACTCCGTAATCTTTCATTGCATTCATCCATTAAATCAAATTTTCTTCATTTTTTTAAATTTATGAACTTCAATGTCCTCTTCTCATGATTTCATATTATTCTTAGTCTTCTAAGCTTTCATTTGATCCCAATTTCATCAAAAAATTCCTTGTATTTTGAAAGTTTGACCAAAGCTAACAAACATCAACGGTGGTTAATAGTTGTGTCGATGAGGCCTCGTCGACATAGTTGACCATGTCAATGAGGCTCTATTGACATAGTGAAAAAGTACTATATATACAGCCACATAATTAGGAATTTTTTACAATTTTCTCATAACACAGGGAGTTTTTGCAATTTTTTAGAGCCAAAAACCTTCCAGAGCCCATAACTTTCAAATCGTGTGTCCAAATCACTCTGTTTTTTAATCTTACACTTATCAGAGGTAAGATGTTTATTGTGGGAATCGTAAACCTTAAGGTTTCTAATTAAATTTTCAAAAACTTTTCTAACTGCCCCCAAGGGTTAGTAACCTTAACAACATAAAAATATCAACTCTTTCGATAGTTAACCAACAACCTTCGGGATGATTTATTAATGATAATACATAAATAAAAATAACAATTTGGTTAATTAAATTAGCCATAATCACAACTTAGCCAGGTGTAAATTTTCTTAAGAGATAAGGTATCCCATTTATCTTAAAGCTACACAATGATTGCTAATCCATGATCTTATTGTGATTACAAATGGCAGCAAAGAAAAAATGTTCGTAGGAAGGAGAACCTTCACAACCATGGGAGAAGCGATCTAGAGTTGGAAGGGGCCAACAAGAATAAGGCCAAGAACTATAAAAGGCAACTTATGCAATAGGACCTCTTCGAGAGGAGCCTGAAGTGGAATCTGTTTGACAGATTCTAGAGGAAGAAGTACCTATAGAACAATCCCAATGAGGAGAAACACTTGGACCCATGCCAAGACTTGAGGTCACTTTGACTCGAGCCTACCTAGACATCATCAAGTCCCAAAAAATCCAAAGATCAATTCTTCAAGAGATAAACTTTGGGCCATTTTTGGAAAAATCTCCAGAGGATGTCAAGACACAATTGCAAGCCTCTCCCATGTGGCCAATCATCACGTTTAGTGGGGAATGGTACATGAAATAGACTTATGTCTTCTAGAGTAGCCGAAGTCCAGGGTTTGTTGTAAAAATCAAAGACATTCAAGTGTCCTACTTGACAAAAGTTATTGCACAAGCACTGGGATTGCTAGTCATTGGAACATAGTTGGCAGAGATATCAACAAAAGGTGATCCTGAGGCAAAAATGGAATGGACCCAATGATGCTACGGGGTGGACCAGAAGGAGTATGGTGTGCTCACACTATTGGAGCGGATTTATTTCAAGATTGCAGCATATCATCTCAATCCAATGGTAAGGCCAAGTAAGGTGACTACTTTCTCTGTCTAAGCATGCACTGCTCTAAGCAAGAAATTTCCCGTTAACCTTCCATAGCTAATCTATTTGGAGATCAAAAATTGCTTAAAGAAGGATGAACATGGAAGGAAGACCCTACCATTTTTGTGTCTTATTAGGAAACTTTGCAAAAGGGTAGGCATTATTTGCTATTCTAATGATACTCTCAATCATGCTCCCTTGGACTCATGGGTAGAAATCATGAAAGATAAGACACTAATGACCACTCAAGAAGAGGAGCTACTGCCACCACCACCCACTCAGGAGACAACATTGAAGGCTTGCATAGTCCTTGAGCATTTGTGTCAAATTCAAGAATAGCTCTTGAGAAAATAAGAGTACAAGTAGGAATGAGTGGGGTGGATCCATCTATGTATCGACCAATGATAAGTCACCTTAATGAGGTGGCCCGAACAGTTAGCTAGATGGAGAGGGGTGGTCCCATTTTCTCCACAAAATGCTGATGTGTAGAAAGATCAAATGTAAGAATTCATTTATCAACAGCAGGAGCAACCTGCTAGGGTAAATACTGAACTAAGGAAATTGGCTGTGGAGAACCACAATTTGTTAATGGAGGAGGTATGCACCTTGCAAAAAAGTCTACCATTGAGATTGCCACTTGGAAGAATGAAGCTCTCAAATTTGAGAAAGTGAAAAATCACTACAAGGACTAGGTCAGTTTGCAAAAGGAAGTGAGTGAAAAAAAAATCCAGATGGTAAAGGAAAAATTGAATAAATCCCTCCAGCAACTCCAACAAGGAAGAGAGATGTGGTAGCCCACCCTTGATGGGATCAATGCCTACAACAAAGTAAAGATCCACTTAAAGGAATTGCAAATCAAGGAAATGACATAGTACATGGAGTTGGCCAATCTCCATTATACAAACCTAAGATTGCTAACTATTGTGGTCAGAGTTAGAAAAACAAGTGGCTAGCTCATATCTACTATACAAGGCCAAGTTCAAACACCATAAGGACACTAAGAAAAAGCTTGGGACTACTAATGCTAAACTCAAAGTTCATAGAGGATGATTCAAAGATCAATGATTTATCACTGAGAACCTAGTTGGATGAATAAATGACTACTAGGAGCTGAAGGACATAGTTAAGGCATCCAAAATTGAACACAAATAGTTCGTTGCCTGGTTTTGTCAATTCCAAGGAGTTGTTTCCAACGATCTTGTGTCCTTGAGATTAAAACACCACAAAATATCGGGTCTTGGCATCTCGACTACAAATTTGGATAAGTGTCAAAATGGTGGTACTTTGCCCAAATTTTTCTAAGTGTTGAGTGTAGTAAGCTCCAACTGCCAGATTTGCAAGATTTTTCTAAGTGTTAGAACGATGACACTTCTTACAAATTTGTCTAAGTGCTAGGACCATGCTCTTCATTGTAGTAGAGCATAGTCAGCTTTAACAACCAATTTTCTGCAATTTTGGCTAAGTGACAAAATGATGATACAAGCTGTAGAAATTTTTCTAAGTGTTGTGCTATGCTTGGCACTATAGCTACTATGCTTTACTATGCTTGAGAGCATAGCAAGTGTAGCCAACACAAAAATGGCTAGTTTTGTAGAATTTTTCTAAATGTTGTGCTACGCTCCCATTGCCCTTGCTACACTCTAGAGCATAGCTAACATAACTAGCACCTTAGTGGCTAGTTTGGCCTAAGTGTCAAGCCAAAAGCTGTCAAGCTAGCTTAGCATGGAAGAGGCATTTGGAAGATTTTCTAACTCCTGAGGCTACCCCTTTTGCTATGCTCCAAAGCATAGATAACATAGCAAGAACAAGGATTGCAATTTTTACCAAATTATTCTAAGTGTCCATGTTACCCCCTATCCCTAGGGAGCATCCTATGTCCCGTGCATAACATGGGATGAGCGTAGCATCCAGAGTTAGAAAATTTTTTGAACTTATTTTGGTCACCTCTAGACTTAGAAATTTTTTTAAAATTTTCTTGTAGTCCCACCTACCACACTGCCATGTGGTGCTCGATCTACATTTTTGGCTAACCCTAGCCTTATAAATACCCCTGTGCCCAAATGTTTTAGTAGGGGGACTTCCATTTTTCACCAATTGGTAGTTGATACCTTCATTGGGCATTTGGCATTTTGGCACTTAGCTTTGTAGGTGAATAACACATAGAGCACACCACACCAACAAAGAGGCATCCCTACATCGTATAGTACACCGCAATCCTGTTGTAGCCCTGCATTGCATGGTACATTATGATCCTGTTGTAGCCTTGCACCACATGGTACACCACAACCTCATTGTAGCCCTACAGAACACTGCATGGTACACCCTGGTGGCCAACCCAGGAAGCATAGTTCATCACGGTGAGTGCTAGACTTCATGGCCTAACACCACTGAGATTGTGACTATGCTTCCACTACGCTTGTTGTACATTGTGTACCTTCTAAGACCCTTGTGGAGTTAACTACGCTCCCATTTGGGGTGGTGTTCTATTTCTCTTTCCTATTTCTAGAATTTTCTGGCATCTTCACACACCTTTTCACGTGTCATCATGTTGTACTATGCTCAGGCAGTAATCTTTATGGGTTGACACTCTTATTTTGGTTGAAACCCTTGGCTACACTCACCCCCATTATGTGGCTATGCTCTACACTTAGTATCATGAAGCACTACTTTGACACTTAGTACCATTTCACATTACTTACATTTTCATTTTGGCTAACCACACCACCCCTCGATTGCACCCACTACCTCGGTTGCAATTAGCAAAGTCCCTATTCGATTGACAAGACCATCTAGGGTGCTTCACCTCCATTTCTAGCAAGGCCTTCACGCGGAGATGGGGTTAAGGCTGTGCATTTATTTACCCCTCAGTGATTCTAGTCACTGATGTTTTCAGTCATTATAATTTTTGGCGCTATGCTCTCTCCACTGCTGGTTGATGTAGATTAGACCCCATAGTCAATTCCCCTGGAACCCCATTGGCTAAAAGCCAAAGCATATTTTCATCACTTAACCAAAATTCTAGGCACTCGAGAGAGCGTAGCCGACTCCAAAATAGCAAGCATAGCATTAGAGTTAGCCATTTTTAGCAGCTTTCATTGTTAGCATTTATAATTTTTTTTTTGCATTTCTAAGTTAGCATTTTCTGCATTTTCATACTTAGCATTCTTTTGCATTTTCCTACTTAGCCAAATTTTCTATAGTTTTACAGTTAGTCAATTTTTTGTAGTTTCCATACTTAGCCAATTTTCTACATTTTTACACTTAGTCATTTTTCTACATTTTATACTTAGCCATTTTTTTGCTACTAGCAAACTTAGTCATTTTTCTGTAGTTTTCAAAGTTAGTTGTTTTTTACAAACAACAACTCTCACAACCTAATCTGTGAACGTGAATCCAGATCGACCTTCCACATTGGTGTCTAATACATTTGACACCACAATCCACCCAAAGCATGCCACACTAAGACACAAACAATATAATTTTGTTTGTGCCAAAATCGAAGCAAGATTAACAATGTATTACCTTGTCTTGGAGGCAAAAAAAGACTACAAACGAGTCCACCAAGATAGATCGGAGTACAACCCCTCCTTGTTTGACATAATCTCATTCACAGAGTCCTACCACTAGTTGTTGGCCCAACTCATCTGTGCAAATGAGCATGATGCAAGGAAAACGAATGAGGAGGCCTCACAAGAGGAAGAAGATGAGTTCGAGGCCCACTCTGAACGCAAGAGCCTTTTCTACACCATCTTCCAACAACCACTCCTTAATATGCCCCCTCCTCAGTTTGGTCCACCTATCCTCTATGAGATGGTGACCATGCCAATTCAACCTTCTTTGCAAGTGATTGCTACATTTGCCCAACCCTATGCTCATGTAAGGGCCACCTCCTGATGAGTGGTGAGGTATCCCTATACTCAACCATATGAAACAAGCGTCGCATGCGTGATCTGGTCGAACTTCGTAGATGGACTAGTTGTGGCATTTAGATAGTTAGCCTTAGGTCGTAGTTCATTGTCTTCCCACTTAGACTAGTTTTGCATATGTCACGTATGGTTTAGTCTAGATGAGGTGTATGATGTGTTCTAATTCTAACACTACTCCTGATGGCAGTGGAAAATAATATTAACTAATCTAAGCTAAGAGGAAAAGGGTAAGAAAATCTAATCTAGCCTACATGCGATGAGCAATCGATTCCTTGATCAACCGTACACATCTTGGACTTCGTGCACGACTGCCACTAGGACTACCAAGCATAGGCCTAGGTACGCCATTGGGATTACCAAGCGTAGACCCCAAATACGTCACTAGGTTACCAAGTGTAGATCCCCCTAGCTACACCACTGGGCTACCAAGCAGTCACACTTAAATGCTCGTAATCAAGTCATACTCATTTCGCTTCTAGGAGTTTAAGGGTGAGAGACTAATCGCGATGAGTGATCGATTCCTTAACTAGCCGTACACACCTGTACATGCTCGTAGTTAAGTCGTGCTCACACTGCGCTATAAAAGTAATAAATAACATTAAATAAATAACAAATAAATAAACTAAGTGAATGCTGCAATGATGAAGTAATCTCAATCTTTATTGCCGGTCATGTGCGTGTCCAAGTATGGCACACTTGAATAAAGACACCGTACAATTACATTCACTGCACTGCGGGCAGACACGGGAAAAAAATCTAACTCTGGAGGGATCAAACTGCCAGAGCTTTGCTACTCTAAAACTGGGATCCCCGAATGAGGGAGAGTCGCCTCTTATTTATAGACATGGCGGTGGACTGCGATATCGTGTACGCGATATCGTAGGGAAAGATGCGATATCGCGTATGCGATATTGTGGCCTGTGAACCGCATCTCATCATACCCCCACGACTCAATAAAAACTAGTCCTCGAGTTACAAGGAGAACAAGCTTTAGTGATTACACAGTGGATAGGTATGGGATTATTAACTGGAAAAAGAAATGGACTAATGCCGCCGTGTGGGAAGACACAACACAGAGAAAAAATGCTACAACTACAAAAATGTGGAACTCATGTAGTTCCTGGTGGTGGTGGCTCCTCCATGGGTGCTTTCCCTTTGTCACGTGCTCCAAGCTTTGAAGGTTGCTGATGCTGAAGAATAGCCTGGAGCTTCTCCTCTTCAGTCCGAGGGTCTTGTGCCATCCATGTTGATGCTCCGATGTTTGATGGAGTCGGCACTTCCCACGGATAGGGTAGTTGCAGAAACATCTGATTAGCTTTGACGTACCATGCCACGAACCCCCGTTGTTCCTCTTCAAAGGCTCTGGCTTTATCTTTGTATTCATGAAGTTCTGTCAGCCGTCGAGCCAAGTCGGTTGCCACATCTTTCTGTCCTTGGTAGCTTTCTTTTACCACCACGAGTTCAGAATTTGCGACATCTTTCAGCCAACTTCTTCCGCTCTGCAAATTCTGCTTCATATTTGATATGGGTAGAAGCTACCTGCTGCTCAAGCTCTGATCTCAGGCATCTTGCCATTAACATGGCCAGGTTGGCATATTGAAGGTTTGCCAATTCCATGTATTTAGTTAAGTCCTGGATCTACAGGTCCCGGTTCTTAATTTCCACTTGGTGGGTGTAGGCATAAGTGTCCAATATGAGCCCCCAATAAGTGTGCTGGGCATTGATGTTGTTGATTTGAGCTTTGTCCATATGGGTCTCCTTCTCCAAGATTTGTTTATACATCCCCACCTGATCACGGAAATGCTCCTTCAGCTTCTCATGTCGTTTAGCCTCATTCTGTCACGCGCTAATCTTGATGGTTGATTTCTGTCGAATAGCGCGTACCTCCTACATTGAGAGGGTTCGATTTTCTCTGGCTAAACGGCTTACATCTCGGTTGACCTGAATGAATTGTTCTCGCAACTGATGAAAGTGTTCATCGAGAACATTATTTTGCTTTTCTACAGAAGTCAACCAAAGGTTATCTGCAACCGACTGTTTATTCTCTTCTTGCAAGGCCTTGAGTGCCTTAAGATGCACATGAGTTTGCGCCTTTGTTGTGGAGGCATCCCAAGTGGCTGTCTCCTTATCTTCTGCCACCTTCTTATTTTCTGCAATTAGTTTTGTTAGTTGCTCGATTTTAAAATTGTCTAGCTGGTCTACGGGAACCAATCACAAAGGATCTCGTTGTGCTGCTTGTAAGGCCAAGAGCAACTCTTGTAATTTTTGCACTTCAACTTTAGCATGCTCTACCCTTACTTCGGATAGGACCAGCTTCCCCTTTGTGGATATGAGGTCTGATTGAATTGCCATTACATCCTGGGGGATGTCAAACAGGGATGTCAAAACTTGTTCTGTTTGAAGCAATCTGTCCAATACATCCTCATGTTCTGCAGGAGTCATTGAGGTTCCGACAATAGTTTGTGTAACGACGGAAAACGTCGGCAACTGGAAATACCGACCGAAAGTCCGTGTACACAGCTTTAACCACGGATCCACGCGAGGGCTAAGCTGGAAAAATGAATCCGCGGTGCCCTGAACGGTCTTGTCGATCAGACAGGGACTTATGGGTCAGTAAAAGCGATGATGATTATGGATTTTTGCGTACCATGATTTGGTGCGAGAGATCGTAAAACGGGAAGACAACGATGTAGATGGATCGCTACGAAGATAATGCCAAAACGCCGAAAAGATGCTAATCGGGAGAGAAAAAAAAACGTGTACGTCGCAAAGATCAAAGATCTATGTTTCAATGCTGGATTGGATGTATGCTTGTGTGTATATTACGTTACAATGGGAGAAAACCCCCAACAACTGGATACAAAATGAGCACAAAACAACAAGAAAACTGTCTGGACAGAAGTCTGATCTACCTTGTAGGCCCAAAGCTTAGGTGCAGGAATGGTCAAGCTCTGAAGTCTGTCAATCTTTTGAATGATAGAACCTGCTAACTGGGCGAGACGACTCCGCGATTCCCGTTTTGCTACTTTGCTTCCGGTAGATCTGCTGTTAGGGCTCAGGCGTGCTGTGTTCTGTTTCTGCTAAAGGATGGGNCCCGTTTTGCTTCTTTGCTTCGGGTAGATCTGCTGTTAGGGCTCAGGCGTGCTGTGTTCTGTTTCTACTAAAGGATGGGGTTTGCAGCGATTACCAAAGGTTGCTCTTATTTCTCTGTTCAAGGCGATAAATGTTCCCTTGCTCAGAAAATGCTCTTGTCCTCTTGATCTGCTGCCAACGAAAAGCGATAAGTGCTCTGGTGCTCTGGTTTGTTAACTTGTCAACTCTCCAACTCCCTGAATCTCCCCTCTTTTTGTATATTTGTCAGCCGGG
>MNCI01012532.1:0-11654 GCA_015680685.1 Gnetum montanum | reverse complement strand
TTTTTGTTCATTTTTAGTTCCTCTCAACTCTCTCCCTAGTGCATGACCACAGTGTGATGATTATAATTGTATGGAACCTTTATTCGAGTGTGATGTACTTGGACATGCACATGATCGGCAATAGAGATCGAGATTACTTCATCATTGCAGCATTCACTTAGTTTTAATTGCTTAATTTTTATTGTTATTTATTACTTTCTTAATTAATATTTCTTTACCTTCCTTCACTATCCCTGTTATTAAAAGTAGAATGAATACAACTTAATCACAAGAATTTAAGTGTGACTACTTGGTAACCTAGTAGCGTATCTAGGAGCGCTCAAGTAATATACGCTTGGTAATCCCAGAAGTAGTACACAAGGTCCAAGATGTGTATAGATGATTAAGGACGTATGCTCATTGCACTTAGGCTAGCTTAGATACTCTTCTCCCACTCTTTCTTAGCTTAAAATGAAGTTATTTTCCATTGCCTCTAGGAGTAGCACTGGCTTAGGACGACATCATACACCTCACTCTGGACTAAACAATACATGATAAAGCAAATATTGGTCTAGGTGGGAAGACAAAGAACTGTGATCAATGTGTAACTATTTAGATACCACAACTTACTGGTCTACGGAGTTTGACTGGATTGTGCATAAACGCTTGTATTCGTATGGTTGAGTGTAGGGGTACCTAGCCACTCATCATTGGTGCCATTGCCAGGGATGGTGCTAGTTATTTAGATTAGTTACATCATCCAAGATCACTGTAATGAAGCCTTGATGATATATCTTTCTGAAACAAGTAATTGCAAAAAAGTGACACATAAATTCACAACAATGTTTCTCTCACAAGACTTGATAATGCAAAAACTAGTAAAGAAATTCATTGGAGAACCAACAAATTATATGATGATGAAGACAAAGTTTGGAGTAATCAATCTGATGCAGAGGTCTCCTATGTACATAAACGAAGACAACATCATCCCAACTCACAAATTCATAACTTACCTAGTGACAATGACCCTTGCTAGCCACTAAGAGTAAAATCCATATACAAGAGGCTGTTTGAATATCCTGTAGGCATCGTAAGGAAAGCTGTCTACCCAGGCTTGATTTAAACAACTTTCACAAATTTTTAGGAAGCTATGATTTAGATCTGCAACATCATTTACAAGCCTTCCATGATGCTTGTTTGTGGAACAATATTGATAATGGGTGGAAAAAACTTAAGCTCTTTCCTATGACACTCGTTGGCCAAGCAAAAATATGGTACAGGTCTTTACAACCAAAATTAATTCGATGTTGGTTGACAATGGTATAACTCTTCAATGAAAGATATCAAACCTATGCAAGAGTGTCAGCCTTGAGGAGACAAATCCAAGAATGGAAACAAAGGCAACATGAACCCTTAGACATGGCCTTAGAAAGATATTACTCTTTGTTCAAAAAATGCCCAGGCCATGGATTCTTCGAGGAAAGGCTAATGTATCACATCATGGATGGGCTCTGTAATGAAACAAGGGAGACCCTAGGGATGTATGCCTAAGGTCAATTATACAAGCTACGAACCCACTAATTTCAGGAGCTTATTAAGTGGATAGCAAAAAATAGAAGGAGAAATGGATAAATGGGAGAATGTTGAAAGCTCTCAATAGGACCAAAATCTCAAAAAAGCAAAGGCTCATGATCATGAAGAGCAGAAATTGACTCACCTAAAGGTGGTGGAATCATCCTTGCCAATACTATAATCACCAGATGAAATTGAGACAAAGATTAACAAGATGATGTAATGGGTACATGAAAAATGCAGAGAATATGCCAACATTATTAGAAGTGAATCTATGCCAAATCAAGAAATAGGATAGGACACCATGCAACAATCTGAATGAAGGGTTGAAGATAATATGAATAGGAGCTCAACTACTAATTATACGTATTNATAATATGAATAGGAGCTCAACTGCTAATTATACGTATTAATGTAACATTTGCCTATACAATTACCCCAAAGGTCAATGCCCAATCTTGTCACATTTATATGAGCATTGTAAAAGAATTTTACATCTAGAGTTCATACAAAAATATTGTGTTCAATCATAGTGGCAAAAATACCAGTCATGGGGGAGGCCACCCTCAAACTGGTCACATCCTTCATATCATTTGAACCAAGTGCTTATTAGGTTTAACATCCTATTTCCCCAACTGGGTCAACATCCTCTATCTCACCACATTGTTATCATTCTTCTAAGTACTATCAACCCATGTCCTCTTCAGCAAAATCACCCCCTCATGTGCCTTACACTTCTCCTCAAATTTAATTTTCTCATCCTTCACCTCCTTTTATATCGCCACCAATAGTACCAGCAGGTTTTGCACCACAGCATCAACCCACAAACATTACTTGTGCTACTACGGTCAATAGCAATGGCAACCCTCCAAAACATCAAAGGCATCCTTTCTTTGGGCATGACCAAGGAAAGAGAAAGCATGGTTTCAAAACCACTACACCCTTCAACCAAGCACAAATACAATACTATGATGTATTTGTTCCCATGAACACAATGCCTCAAGTTACCTTATCAGGGCCACTAATCAATACTTCAACAACCATGCGGCCCAATGAATATAACCATGTAGGGAGACATATTAATCCTTACATACCAACTTACAGTCATGAGTGCCATAGTGGGTCAAATCTTTATCAATTAACCACATCTTATAACTTGCCCCACTATGTCACCTTTAATCAAGTGTGTGAACCTTAATGTGGGTACAATCCAACCACCACATCAAAAGACACCCAATGATTTGGATATGATCGAGCCCCAATGTTTTCGAAATGCATGGATCCGACTATTCCATTTATTAATTTTAGCCATGCTCAACTATTTAGTTATGGGAGATATCCTCCAGTCTAATAAGCAGAATTAATAAATGTTCTTCCTTTTCTTTAATTTTACAATTTTTTGTTTTCCATTTTTTCATCTTTCAATTTGTTTTTTTTATCTTTTTATTGGTTGGTTCATATTTTTATTTATTTTTTTATATTTTTATCTTTTTATCGGTAATCTCATCTATGAATAAAACACTCATGTGACTCATTGGTTGAGTTGTTGTTCTATGCTATCAATTCTCGGGTGGTTAATTATTTGGATAGGGAGCCCATTACATCCACCCAACCATTCTATTAATAGGAGGTTCTACTCTGGGAATGATGATATTTTTGACATCATTAACATTTAAAGTAATTTAGTGCTCATTATGCCTAGAGCGAAGAATGATGGACTAAGAGGGAATGGCCAGGGTGTGACATCAAGGGGACTTGTGGATTATCTTTGGTGACATCTGTAGGAGTTATCATGCAGCTTGGTTGTACTAAGATCCTTGTAGATCTAACACAAAATGGAAGTAAGAGTAATAAAGGCACCTAATAAAAGAAACCCAATGCTATTCTAGGGGGTCCCATTGGAAAGACATGTACCCATGCCTAAAGGTAGGTAGCTTCTCTAGATTAAGCATTAAAAATAAATAAATAAATAAAACTAAAAAAACCCAATGCTATTCTAAGGGGTCCCACTAGAAAGACATGTAGCCATGCCTAAAGGTAGGTGACTTCTCTAGATTACACATCAAAAAAGAGAGAAAACAAGTGTGTCGCAAAGAAATTCCCAATCGCTCCTCCCTTGGACAAAATGCCAAGTGATCATACACCTTGTTGTCATGATACTCTTATGGTTGTTCATCATTAGATGAAAAAATGCGATGTCATTCATCGAAGAAAAAGACTTGGTCTTGATTTTGGAGGAATGGGATAATGACACATTAATCACATCCTACACTCAAGATTCATTCTACCCTAGGTTAGTTACCTCATGTCCCAATCCCTTCTACAATTCATACCTCATCACAGTGGTATCTACATGTGTTTGTTTTGTGGAATTGGTGTGGATTACATTTACCCCTTTTAGTGCCTATGAACATTTTTAGGTGTGGTTACGTAAGGGCATCATAGGTAGGAACCTGCTCTGGGGAGGACCCACTTGCGTAACTTTTGTAATTTATACTTGTTGCACACCACCACATCATTTTATATCCTCTTAGTACTACATTTCCAATGTTATTATTTCCTTTATCATCCTTTTGATTCAAACATTTCTATGCACTAAGAATGTCCTTTTTCCTCCTCCTACTCATGAATTTCATTGTCAGATTCTACTCCATTATACTTTTGGTGCCTTTTGGTCTATCCAGTGTTACCCTGGACCTTCCAAATTAACCTCAAATCCTTCATTTTTGGCCTTGGAAATTCAAACATTCTTCAAATTTATCAAGTACCCTATTTTCAATGCACCGCGATATCAGGTTTGTGCTATTAGGTACATGATATTGCATCCATAAAAACTATATATATGGACCCCCTCATGCACATCAACATCATTTTTCACTATTCACGTGGGGGGAGTTGTTTAAATTTTCGTCCATGAATTGCTAGCTTGCACACCTATTGTTCAAACATCCATAACTTGCTCATTAACTCTCCGATTCCCGATCTGATTGAACCTATTTAAACTCAGAGTGTTTAATTTAGTTCTAGGGGAAGGGTACGCTCTAAGTTGTGCATAATTTTCCCAAAATTCATTGTCACCTAAAGGATATCATAAATGGTAAATGACCATAAAAATGTTAAACATGTTTCCAAAATCAATTTTATCTCTTCACCCACACCACGAGAATTAAATTTTGGAGCCACCTAATCAAATTGGGCCCAATATCAAAACTTTTAGGGAACACTTTCATAAAATTTCCTAACTCNAAAACTTTTAGGGAGCACTTTCATAAAATTTCCTAACTCTGGATCAGACTAAATAAGAAACGAATTCATTAAAGGCAAGAAGTAAGGGTATAAGTCAAATTTTGTAAATAACCTTACTAATAGTCAACCTTGTGTGATTGCAAATGGCCTCCAAACGTGGACAACAAAGAGAACCTTCTCAAGGTACATCCAAACGACCAAGGAGAGGTAGAGGCTAGGCATCTCTCAAGGAACATATAGAATAGGAGACACAATCATTCAACATCCATCAAGAGCCTTCTGTTACTGTGCAATCAGGATAGGTTGAAGGAGGAGCCATTGAAGCACCTGAATAGGGGCAACATCTCATGTTGTCCCTAAAATGTGTTCAAGTAATTCATGAAAGGTCCATGCTAGCAGCCATGATCGTGGAACTCAACTTTAAACCTTTCATTAAATTTTCCCTTGAGGTAGTTAGGGACTAACTCAAAGGGTCCCCATTATGGCTTATTCTCTCTAAAAGCGGTGCTTAGTACCTAGGAGAGATGTACCAATTTTGGCATAATAAAGAAGAAGGAACCATAGTGTATATTGGTGGTGTTTCTATATATTTTTTAGCCAACGCCATTGTGAAAGTGTTGAATCTTTCGAATACAGGGCCAAAAGTTGCTCACCTGCCCACTCACTTTGATGCTAATGCGTGAAAGATTTGGTTGAAAAGGGTGTACGACAAGGAAGATAAGGCATATGGAGAGATGACACTAGAAGAAAGAATATATTTTAAGATCAGTACTTATCACATCTTCCTTATAAAAGGGTTGAACAAAATCTCCACATATGCAGCTATAGGAAGTGCGATATTGATGGACAAGGTTAATGCCAACCTACACCGTCTATATCTAACAGAAATTTTGAGGTGGTTTGAAGAATACAAGATGGGGAAGTTCACATTGCCCTTTACCTGTCTCATTAGGAAGTTGTGTCGGTGTGCTAGAATTCTAGGGTACACCAATGAAGTCCCAATAAGGGCCCAAAATGTTTCATTTGTTGAATTATTGAAACCACTAGCCGCAAGAAAAAGTGCTGATGAGACACTAGAGCCAGAACAGGAATAGACGGTGGGGCCCATTGCAACTTAAATTGCAGGGCCTAGCCAACTTTTAAGCACAAGGCCCAGTCAACAACAAGAAGTAGGGCCCAACACAGGCTAGCAAGACCAACTATTACTACTGCCATAGAATTATCGATTGTCGATGAGCCATCTTAGAGCCATCGCTGAGACGGTCAGTTGGGGAAGCCGTGATGAGACCAACATCTTCCAGGTCATAGATGATACCGTACGATCCATGGTATTGATTGATTGCACATGGGACAAAGTGTTGATTCAAATAGGAGGAGGGGAATCGCACTGGTCACAACAAATCTCAGGGAACGTTGCATCTTTTCAAGTGCAATTAGAAACTAGTGAAGGGGCCAAAATAGTGGTTATGCAGCACCAAGATGTAGTAGGAGCCACAAAAGTGGTCATAGATCACATCAAAAAATCATTCAATGTCCCTGTTATGCCATTGGTAGACTTTACAAGAGCACGTGATGCTCAAACTTTGGCCGGTCCCTCGATGGCTCCTGCGAAGCATGAGGATGTTCTCGATTGGTTGCTACAGATAGGGCAAGTGATGATGTTCCTATTTAACATCCCTCAATATGTCATAAAAACTCAATTAGACCTCATCTCCACCAAAGGGAAGCTAGTCATGGTGGAGATCAAGGTTGGGCATGCAAAAGCGGAGTTTAAAAGACTCCAAGAGAGGCTCATCACCCTGTAAGCTACATAACTGAACCCATCTCAATTCATCCCTATAGACTAATTAGAGCCCTTCAAGACAAAGCAGCTTAATAAATTGTTAGCATATAATAAAAGAGTGGTGGAGGAGAAAGATAAGGTCAATTAGGATGCTTCCAAGGCATAAGCTCAGACATATGCACATGTCAAAGTACTCAATGCCTTGTCATAGACAATCTCAGGTTGACCACCATGGAAAAACAAAAGAATTTTCTGAACGAAAAATTCTAGCAGTTATGAGAATAATTAGTTAGGATCAACTAGGACATGAATCACTTGACTAGAGAAAATTAAACCCTTTTAATGGAGGAGGTACGCACAATCCATCAAAAGATAGCCATTGAAATAAGCGTGTGGCAAAACGAGGCCAAGCGACATGAGAAACCTGAAGGAACACTTTAGGGACCAGGTGGGGATGTATAAGCAAGTAATTAAAAAAGAAATCCATATGTCCAAGGCTCATATCAACACTCTCAGTGCACAAAATATTGATTGGTGGGCCATATTGGATACCTATGCATTCGTTCACCAAGTAGAACTCAAAAGATGAGACTTGTAGATACAAGATCTTACGGAGTACATGGAATTGGCAAACTTGCGATATGCCAACTTAGCCATGTTAATAGTAGGATGCCTAAGAATAGAGTTGGAGAAACAGATAGCTACCACCTACGCAAAATTTGAAATAGAATTTCCTATGCACAAGAAGATGCTGCAGAAATTAGAAGTGGAAAATTTTGAGTTAGAGATGGTCAAAACCAGCTACCAAGGATAAAAAGATGTTACGGTAGACTTGGCTCGATGGCTTATGGATTACCAGGAATACAAGAATAAAGGTAAAGCCTATGAAGAGGAATGAACACTGTTTGTAGCTTGTTATGTCAAGGTGAATCAGATGTTCTTGCAATTGCTATGTCCATGGGAGGTGCCGACTCCATCAAACATTAGAGCATCAGCATGGATGACACAGGACCCCCAAACCAAAGAGGAAAAGCTCCAGGCACTCCTTCAGAGCCATCAAATTCCAAAACCTAGAGCACAAGATAAGGGGAAGCGACCCAAGGAGGAACCATCACCACTTGAACCACATGAGTTCCAAAATTTTTTTCCTATTGTTAATTCTGTGTTTGTGTCCCAATTTGTTGTATTTAATTCTCCACTACATCATGAATAAATTTCTAGTTAGTCAATAATCCCATACCAATCCACTGTGTAATCAATTGGGCTTGTTCTCATTTTATTCAACTTGAGGATGAGTTTTCATTTAGTCGTGGGGGTATGATGAACCATGATTTGTTAGGCTCTGATATCAGACCCACGATATTGGATCCACGATATCGGGTACGCGATATCACAACCTAAATAATGTTATCAGATACATGATATTTTGACTCCTTTGTGAGCCTATAAATACACATTTGGGTGCACAGGAAGAGTTGGGTAGTTAGTAGGTTAGTATAGAAGTAGAATCTTTTTGTTCATTTTTAGTTCCTCTCAACTCTTTCCCTAGTGCATGCCTACAGTGTGATGATTGTAATTGTACAGAACCTTTATTTAAGTGTAACATACTTGGACAGGCACATGACTGGTAATAAAGATCAAGATTACTTCATCATTGTAGCATTCACTTAGTTTTAATTGCTTAATTGTTATTGTTATTTATTGCTTTCTTAATTAATATTTCTTTATCTTCCTTTACTATCCCTGTTATTAAACATAGAATGAGTGGGACTTAATCACAAGCATTTAAGTGTGACTACATAGTAGTAGCGTATCTAGGAGTGCTCAAGTAATATATGCTTGGTAATCCCAGAAGTAGTACACAGGGTCCAAGATGTGTACGGATGATTAAGGATGGATGCTCACCACACTTAGGCTAGCTTAAATTCTCTTCTCCCACTTCCTCTTAGTTTAAAACGAAGTTATTTTCCATTTCCTCTAGGAGTAGCACTAGCTTAGGACCACATCATACACCTCACTCTAGACTAAACCATATGTGACAAAGCAAATACTAGTCTAGGTGGGAAGATAGCGAACTACGATCAATGTGTAACTATTTAGATACCACAACTAGCCCGTTTGCGGAGTTCAACTAGATCGTGTGTGAACGCTCGTATTCATATGGTTGAGTGTAGGGGTACCTAGCCACTCATCACAATCCAACGGGTTTTTTCATGATGATCAATAGTCAGTAGCTAGGATTTAATAGATGCATGAAGAGGCAAGATTGAGAAATGTGATTTCTAGGCTCTTTTCCTAAAGATGGGCTTAGTTGTATCCTAGTCATATATGTTATTGTAGCTAAAGTGATCTATGTAGTTCATTTGTAAAAAGGTATTGATTGGACATTTAATCTTGGCATGAATCACTCAATCCCATGCTCTTAAGATGTATGCTAAGAGCCATATATATATATCTATAAGGAGACACGTGATCTACGCTTGTTCCAATTATGTAAAGCATTCCTTACCCTAAGTCATGGATCTACTAGAACTTGTGTTACATAAGGAGAAGAGATAAGCTATTAAATGAATGAATGACCCAATCTTTGAAAAAGAATGACTATCCTAATTGCTGGCTATAATTCATGGCATTTGTTACTCTTTAAGTGAAGGAGAAATATGTCTTTATTTATTAGTTTTTGTTGAAGAGCACTTGGAGGATTACCAAAGTGAACTCACACTTTGTGAGGAAAGCATATCATAGAAGGATGCAAGGGGTAGCTAAGGATATGAGAAAGTAAGGCTTACTTGATGACCTAGTTCCCTATTGATGCCATAGGCATTGGTTTAACCAAGGTCAATTTAGGAGCATGGTTTGATGTTATGGATGAATAGAGTTAGGAGGTGGAGAATCAATAGCACTCTAAACAAGACTCGGTGTTCATAAAGTTGCTAGTTTTTCTTTAGGAAAGTTAAGACCTATTGATTTCTTTATTAATATATATCATTTTCAACTCAGAGCTAGACATTTGACAGGTACACTATTAGTCTATAGGCCTAAATTTGATATGTGTCCTTTGAAATGAGGTCACTCATGTTGGGTAACTTTGTATGTTTGAGGGCCACTATCATACTCCACCCTATAGGCCCATCTCAAGAATAGTCACTTGTTCCTACTAATACCCTTACATCGTTATCAAAATATTTTCCTCAATAGCTCACACCAAAAGATACATTAGACTATAAATCCAAAACAAATGTGTTATTTACAAATGATCATGTAACTCACATATACTAAGAAGAAATATCTCAAAGAAGAAATTTATGAAAGTCTCCAATAATAAAAGTTAGAAACCTATATCTAAGAAATCATAACCTCAAGTTTGAAACTAAGACAAAATAACCTCTATGTAAGAAACAAGGCTTAAGTGTGAACTCATATCTATACCCATACCCTAGGGAGTCTTTATTGAAATAGTCCCTAATAATCAAAGTATCTTAGTCTCAGGCACCCATGAAATATGCATCTCTACACATATTTAGTAGAGAAGATGAGTACCTCTATCTGCATCTAGTATCTATATATACTATACTCTAAAATAGATAACCTAACCTACCTATCCTAAAATAAGTACCCATGCAATACCTATCATATGGGCCTCTTAAGCTTTCATAATGATGTCGCTTTTCAGAATTGTAATTTGTGCTCTTTGCACTAGTGGTATTAGGAAAGGGATTTTGGTTTCAATATTATGTTATGTGATTTTTTGGTCTCTATTGATCGCTAGTAGAATCTATGTAGATTACTCAAATATCCTAGTCTCTATAGGCTAAAAAAAGTTTTCATGAATAAGAGTCTCTTGGAAGGTAGGTCTTATGCTGTAACTCTAGAGGTCTTACATAGGTCCCTATCAAACACACATGGCTCTAATGATAGTATCAAATATCTAATATCTAAAAGTATCATCTAAGAAATAAGTATCCAATAGGTCAAGTATGCATCCAATAAAGAAAATCTTAAAGTATCCTAGAAAAAAGGATCTAAAAGAACTAAGTACCTAAGAAATCCTATTAATAAATCTATACTTGTTAAAAAAACATATATACCTGAACTTGTACCAAGAAACAATAGCCTATACCTTATACCAAGAAGCTAAAACCCATATTTGTTAAGACTCACCTATACCAAGTAAAACATGGTATCTAGATCCAACAAGGAATCTATATCCATAGTATCTATATTAGTAACTAGTATCTATATTCATATCTTCCTCTAATAAGACTAGTCTCCCCAAATATTAGGACCCCATAAGAAAAGTCCAAAATCATAAAGTTATTCATAAAGAAAAGTCTTCATGATGATGGCTATCTACACATATTCACAACTACCTATGATGAAAGCTCACTTATACACCACTATATATTCTTATGCCTAATATGAATATAGAATTAGTATACATCATATGGAAGCTTCCAAACCCTTTGGCCTACTAAACTACATTCCTAATAACTTGATAGGAATTAATATTTTTAGGGCATGATACATGAGTACAGTTGCCCATTTTCTTCCCTTAAGAAGTATATAGGTAGATAAAAATTGATTTTACTTTTTCTGNTTTATTTTGGTTACCTTTAATTGAACCTTCAAAAATCAGTAAAGCAAATTGAAATTTTTGCAAACCTGATTTAGTTGATGCGGATATCTTCTTGATGGCTATTGTAGCAGCGGAGAGGNAACTTTCAAGACCACCACTAGAAGAATGAATGTTCGTGCTTGCCTAGTGGCTTTTCCATAACCTCTTTTATGATGTGTGAAAACCAAAGCACATATCCTACTCCAAATAGAACCCTTCATAATAGAGAAGATCATCAGTATGCTTTTATTGCTTTACTTTCTTACTTGAGCTAATATCTAGATTAATATAAATTAAAAAATTATGCTAAATGGTCCATCCATACAAGCATATTGATATGAGATAAAAATCTATATAAGTAAGTTGGCAAGTAATCTTCTAGCTATTACTAGGTATGTAATTACATTACATTATAGTGTTAAGTTTTGGTTAGTTGCTTTCTTGGCTACTTACTTCTGG
>MNCI01012530.1:366161-385262 GCA_015680685.1 Gnetum montanum | reverse complement strand
AGTCTTCTTGGTTGCCTCCTTTAGCCTTCTTTTCATGGATGTCATCCTTATGTTCAATTTTGTTCAGGATCCCTTTTTAGATTTTGATTAGTTCTTCTTCCCCTTGAAAGTTTATTGCTCCTATTCCCAAATCCACTTAATTTCTTCTTAGGCTTAAGTCCCACATCATAAGCCTCATCAAGGGTTTGTGGCTTATAAAAGGATAACTCCTACTGATACATCATTTTGAGGTGTCTTAAAAAAATTAATTGTTGTTCATATTCTTTCCAGTTTACCTTAGCTTGATGAAATAGATTAAAAATTTTGATGTAGAATTCTTTAACATTCATGTCACCTTACCTTAGGATTTTCAACTTTATAATGGTCTCTTATCTTTGATGAGATTATTCAAATTTTCTTTTCAACTTGTATTGCATCAGATTCCAATCTCTAATGAGTTCACCATTTTATCTTTCATAACTGTGGCACCCTTCTCCCATCAAGTAGAAGTCATACATTCTAAACTAGATTTAGCAATAACTACCCTCAAGTTTTTTGGTATGCCTTTCAACTAGAAATGCTTTTTAAGAACCTATAGTTAACCTGCAAAAGCATTGGTGCCATCTACACTATTAAAAGTCTTCAATTCAATGTACAAAATTCTTGTAGCATCTTTGAATGCTCTAGCAAGCCTTGTCATGTATTCCTCATCAAGCTTACTTGGAGAAGAAGTATATACAATAGTTTGAGCCCTCATAATTCTCATGAGGAATAGGATTCTATTTCATTGGTATCCTTTGTTGATGGGTTTCTATACTCTCGTAGCTAAATTATCCTTCCTCTTCATCCACTCCATCTTCACTTGGTTGTAAAACTTCTTCATCTGAATATGCATGCTCTTCACCTCTACATGTTTGGATATGGCTAGGATTAGCATTTTTTTCTACCTTTATGCTAATTTCATATAACTAAGGAACCATCATCTAAAATGAAAAATTCATGCTCTCTATACAAAACTCAATACAATACTTCAATACCAATGGCGCTGGAGTAGGTTAACTCCATCAATTAATCATCTTTAAATACTAAATCCAAATATTATAAAAAGATAATAAATTTCACTAGAAAATAAGAAAACTAGCTATCTTCAATTATTCAATTAGCAGGTTACAACAAGGTTTCAAAAACCCATAAACATCTAAAACATTTCACACTTAGATGATATTACAAACCAAGAGGCTCTACAACCACTCAATGGCTATTCTTAATGTAAGATATAACTAATAGAAAATCTCTCCCATGACCTAGGATTGAGATCTTGATTCACAAGTAAGAAATAAGAGAATAGAACACATAATTCAACACATCACATAATTAATCTTGGAGTTGTAATCACCAATTGCACTCACTCAATGTGCTCTCACATCATTTCTTACTAAGCTCTCCACACTCAAAAGCTCTCTTTCTTCCTTAGGGTATCAACAATTGAGAATTATATCAATATTAATAATGCTAGATCCTATTTACTCCAATAATTTAATCAAATTAAATACTAAATCTATATACTATGAAAAGACAATAGGGTTTCTAGAAAATAAGAAAACTAGCTATCCTTAATTATTCAATTAGAATATTACAATAGGGTTTCCAAAACCCACAAACATCCAAAATATTTCATACTCAAATGATATTGCAGAGCATAAGGCTCTACAACCACTCAATGATTATTCTCAATGCAAGACACAACTAATAGAAAATCTCTATTACAGCTCGAGACTTACATCTTGACTCATAAGTAAGACACAAGAAAATAGAACACACAGGCCAACACACCACATAATTGATCTTGAAGCTATAATCACTAATTATACTTACTCAATATGCTCTTATATCCTCTCTTTTCAAGTTCTTCATACTTAAGAGCTCTCTTTCCCATGGTTTCAACATGTGTAAATTAAATAAATATTTATGAACAACAAGGAGACAAGAAATCTAGAAACCTTTCCTCAACTTAACTTGAGGTTCTTTAGTTATTTTCATTCTCTTCTAACCTTCTCTTAGCAATTTTCATCCTTCTTCAACTTAATCTAGTTATTTCCTAAATTGGGATAGGTAATTTTCAGAGTTTCCCTAGCCATATGAGTAGCCAATAGCTTCAAGAAGATATCTTCTATCAACTTCTAGCTTGTAGAGAAGATGTCCTCTATGTGGATAGGATGTCTCCTCCATGGGGGAGATGTCTTCTTTTGGTAGTAGACATCTTCTCTCTATAAAACATCTTTTCTAAGAAGACTACACTCTAGACAATATGTCTTCTTTGATCCTAAGATATCTTCTATTAGTTCCAAGCCTCAACCAAGACATCTTCTTGCCCTTTAAGATGTCTTTAAAAAGCCTGAAACTTGCAAATACAAATTTAAGGAAATAACATAAGTAGATCAAGAGAGGTATCCCTACTCCAAAGAGTGGTTGAGCAAATGATTATCATGGATGATTGTGCCGACCGAAATCGTCGGTGCAAGGCTGGAACGTGACGAACACCGAAAGAGATGCGGGCGGGCACAGTTGACCCCGCCTCCGCTTGAGGGCAAGCTGGAGTGTGCGAAGGCAGAGTGCCTTGAACGGTCCGCACGCGGATCAAACAAGGACTTCCCCGAGCGCCGCCGAAGCGTTATACGCTGGGTTATACGTGAACTGGGCGTAAGCAATGAATCAGGCGTGCGCGGCGTCAACAGCGTAAACGGAAGTGAACATAGCGTGAGCGTGCGGGCGTGACAACGTAGACCAAAATGAGCGCAGCGTGAGCGTGCAGGCGTGACAGCGTAAACAGAAATGAGCACAGCGTGAGCGTACAAGCGTGGCAGCGTAAACAGTGAATGGATGCAGGGCGTAAACAGGGAGACGGCGTGAACAGCGAGCGTATACAAACGGAAACGGAGCGAAAATGCAGGCGAGCGTGAACGAGGAGTGGGCCAAATTGACATAAAACTGTAAAAGAACTTGCAATAAACGTAAACAATGGATTATAGAGTTAAAATGTTGTGCACCGGTCTAACGCAGTTGTGTAGGGACACAAGGCGGACGTAAAGCCCCGGTGGACAGAGGGATGCAGCTGACGGACTCGGTGGGCGAAGCGCGGACTGTGCTCAGCGTGCAGCGTGCAGGGCTTTCAGCGTGAGCGTGAGCGTGTGAGGGTTTCAGCAGCGTAATTGCTCTGGGTCGGCTCTGGTAAATTTCCACGGACCTGGTAAATGCGGAAAATCGGGCTATTTATAGGGGTAGGGTTACCGGGAAAAGCGGATGGGGAGACACGTAGCGTACAGACCGGGCGTTACAATTTAGAAACTCGGTATACGCTGGGCGTATACATTACAAGCTGGCGTGTACACGCTGGGCGTACACGCTGAGCGTAAACATTTACAAGCCGGTGTGTACGCTGGGCGTACACGCTGGGTGCACACGCTAGGCGCACATGCTGAGTGAACATTTCACAAGCTGGCGTGTACGCTGGGCGTACACGCTGGGCGTAGACGCCGGGCGTGTACGCTGGGCGTACACGCTGGGCGTAGACGCCGGGCGTGAACGCCGGGCGTGAACGCTGGGCGTAGACGCTGGCACAACACTTAAGATTTTTGTGGCGTTTCAATGATCTACTTACTTTGAGTGTGGAGTGAGAATTTGATTGGATTACTTGTTTATCCTTGGGATGTGTACTTACTTTATGCTTGTAAATTAATTTTCTTGGCATAAATAAAGATGCTTTCCTTTCTTATTTAAGCTTTAAGACCTTGAGCTCTTTAATTCCTTAAGTTCTAACACCATTTGAGGTTGAATTATGTATTAAATTCATTTTCTTAAAGTTTGGATTGAATTATTAATTTCTTAACTCTTCCTTAGGGTTTCAAGAAATTCCTTTAACTTCTATCTTTAAAGAGTTGGAAGATAATTGTAGAATTATATACCCATTGGCTTATAGTAGCCAAATTTATAAGAATTATATTTTGGGGTTTCATATCTTAAGTTGGATCTATAAGGATATTCAAAAATTAATTATGGATATTCTTTATTTCTTTGAATTTTCTTATTGGTATTAAAAAATTGTGCTCATGTTTCTATAATTGGTTGTGGGTATTTGTGTTTCGTACTTATAACTTAAAAATGGGTTTTTAGTATTTGTGTTTTGTTCTCATAACTTAAATAAGAGTTGTGGGTATTAAAATTTGTAGGTTGCTTCATATGATATTGTGATTGCAAGTATGGCACCTAAGTCTCTTTATGTCAAGGGGCTTTGGAGAGATATGAAGGAAATGAAGGCTAATGTGCTGAGTCTTTTGAAAAGAATTGAGAGGTTATCTTCTAGCCATCAAGGAAGAAAGGAAGATGATGAGTCTAATGAAGTAGAGGTCAATGAGAAAAGAAGTTTGCAATCATCTCTTATTGGGCAAGAGAGTCCTTAATACTCAAATATTTTAAGGGAGAAAATCAAGGGCTTTATGAGAAGAATTCTCATGTTGGACTTTGAATATCTCTTGGTCTCTTTGATGTAGCCCTTGGTTTCCTCCCTTAAAATATTTAATACCATTAGTGAGAAAGAGATCTTTTTAGTATGGAAAGCTTGGTAAGAGAAGGTATAAGAGTACATTAAGTGAGTGCAATTGGTTATTTTAGCTTCAAGGTCAATTATATGATGCACTAGCATGTATGTTCTATTTCCGTGAGTCTTACTTGTGAGTCAAGATCTTAGTCCTAGGTTGTCGAAGAGATTTGTATCTTGCATTGAGAACAATCATTGAGTGGTAGAGCCTTGCATTAAGAACAATCACTATGTCTTGCTCTAAGAATAGTCATTTAGTCATTGTAGAGCCTCATGCTCTACAATATCATTTGATTGTGAAAGGTTTTAGATGTTTATTAGTTTTTGGAATCGTGTTGTAATCTTCTAATTGACTAATTGAATATACATAGTTTTCTTAATTTCAAGAAAAGTTATTATCTTTTCATAATATCTAGATTTAGTATTTAAAGATGATTAATTGTTGGAGTGAAGCTACTCCAGCAGTATTGGTATTCGAGCATTTTCTTGAGTTTTATGTTGATTAGAGCTTTGAAGCTTTGTGTTTCTTGGAATTGATTGAGGATTTTGTTCATTGCAGATTGCACCTAAGAAGAAACAAGTTCAAGTGTGAAATAGAAACAAGGAGAGCATGAAGTTTATCTTCTAGATGATGGTTCCTTAGATGAAATTAGTGCAAAGGTAGATAGAAATGTTGGTCCTAGCCATATCTAGATATGTAGAGGTGAAGAGTATGCATGTTTAGATAAAGAATTTTCACAACTAGGTGGAGATGGAGTGGATGAAAAGGAAAGATAATCTGGCTATGGAAGTGTATGAACCTATCAACCAAGGATTCCAATGTAAGAGAATCCTATTCTTCAAATGAGAATTGCAAGGAATCGAACTGTTGTAAATACTTCTTCTCTAGGAAATCTTAATGAGGAAGTTAAAAAAAGGCTTTCTAGAGCATTTAGAAATGCTACAATACTTATGTACTTGAATTGAAGACTTTCAATTGTATAAATGACACCAATGTTTTTTCAAGTTTTTTGAAGGTACTTGAAAAACATTTCTAGTTGAAAGAGATACCAAATAACTTGAAGATACATATTGCTAAATCTAGATTAGAAGGTATGACTTCTACTTGATGAGAAAAGTAGTCTTAAGGTTATGAAAGATGAAATATCAACCCATTAGAGATTTGATTTTTATGAAATACATATTAAAAAGAAAATTTAAATAGTTTCATCAAAGATAAGAGAACCTTAGGAAGTTAAAAATCCTAAGGTAAGTTAACAAGAATGTCAAAGAATTCTACATCAAATTTTGTAATCTATTCCATCAAGCTAAGCTAAAGTCGAAAGAATATGAACAACCTTCAATTTTTTAGGAGGTCTCAAAATGGTGTGTCAGCAAGAGTTATCCTCTTATGAGCCACAAACCCATAGTGACATTTCATATTTGGCACTCAAGAGTAAGAAGAAAATAAGTGAATTTAGGAACAAGAGCAAACAAACTTCTATCGGGAAGAAGAAGGGATCCAAATTTAAAAAGGGATCCAAGTACAAAACTAAAGATAAGGATGATAGACATGATAAAAAAACTAAATGAGGATGCCAAGGCAATGGGAATGTCCACTTCTTATCATGACTACCTCCTTTAGTAATGACAAGAGGTGAATTAAAGGTTTATCACCCACTAATCACTAGTCCTAACTAAGATATACTATACACATCTAGTTACCCAAGTAAAGGTAAGGAAAATCTATATTTTTTAACTTATATTATCCTAAATATTTTACTTAATTAAATATATAAATTAAATAAATAAAGAAAATAAGAAAATAATAAATAGAAGTAAAGTTAAGAAACTCCCTAATTTGCATTAACCTCTAGAATCAAGGGATGTAGTCATAATTTTTCCATCAGGGATATATGATCAAAGGGACTTATTTGGGATGATAGGACATGATCTTGCTCCTTACCTTGTTTCATAGGAATTAAATCCAATAGCTTGATAACTTTGAAGAATTAGTTATCATTCCAAATGTAATCTAAGTTTTCAACAAAAAAGAATGTTGACAAGTATTTGATCATCATTGCAGAATACTTAGTAAACTATGGTTCTTGATGAACACTATTCATTAGCATCCTCTATTTTCAAATTATGAGATTCAACGTATCCATTAAGGATTTGAAGTAGGTGAAGTATGCACTGGTCAAAGAAATTTTATGATGAATGGATGGGAACATTTTCTTTAAATATAATTCCTCTTTTGGAGGCTCTTTTACACTTCTGTATTTTAAGGATTAATGAATATTACTTCTAGCTTTCATATTGAAGTCTCTATACAGGATGAAACTAGGTTGAGACTAGTATAAGTTAGGAACAACTTGTATTTCAAGCTTTCCTTAATATGAGTAATCAAGTAAGATACTTAAGAAAGTTTAACATCTAAACATGTTGGCTTAGTAACCAAATGTATGTTTACCATACATACACATATTTCATGATGACTACATTTTAAGTATCAATGACATGGCTATGTATCTTCTTTTGAGTTTTAATTGTTCTTTTTCCACATAACTCAAAGTTTTGAAATTTTGGAAACCATGTCTTCTAATCTTCATTCAAACCTCTATATTAACTCAAACCTAGATTCTTTATAGAAGATTGAACAACCATCAGTATTATAGTTTCCATACTATGTTAATTTGTATGGCTCAAAGGAAGAACCATCACAGGAATCTTTTTTCTTGTAGACATCTTCATATCCTAGCTTTCTCAAATTGGGTTAGAATTAATATAAGAACTTCCTAGGTAGGACTTCTTATAGATATAAGACATTAACATTCAAATCTTGAAGTTCTTCAAGAATACATGAATATCAATATCAATGCCAACCCAAGGTCTAAGTTGGACATAGAAGAGATTATCTTTCATTAACTAGGAATTTTAGAAGCACATTATACGTCATTTTCATGCTTATTCCTAGATTCTCCTCTATCTTATTCTTTTTCATGGGTGTCATACCCTTATCAAGATAATGTTATGATTCTTCATGATGATCAATGTTTGACAAATAATTTGATTACTTACTAGTGATGAAATGTGAATTTGTCTACTACATTAATGGATATGCATCAACGCAAGCCCATTAATGCATAAGCATCAATGCATCCTTTGATATGTTAACATAGTCTTATGTTTTGCCTATATAAATGTGTGTATCCATTACATTTATGGCACTTTTTTGTTTATAGCTTACTGAACTTGTGGGTTTTCTTTACAAAAGTTAGAATTTTTATTTTTTGAATGCATGTAGCATGAATTGAGTCAATTGTATGAAATTTTATTTGAGTGCATCATGTACCTAGATACTTATGCATGATAGCAATAAAATCAAGAATTTTTCCATCCATTGTAGCACTTGGATTAGCATTTAGTTTACTTTTCAACACTTTATTCTTAATGCATTTTACTTTTTTGTACTTAGTAATTAAATATTTCTTTTGGTGATAGTGCTTGAGTGCAACCACTTCAAGTATAATATATTAATGTTTGGTAATCTCAGCAATGGATACTTGGTACACCTAGTAGTAAATGCTTGTTAATCCAACAACATTAGTATAAGTTCATGATGTGTATAAAAAGTGGAAATAGATGTTCAATGCTTAGGCTAGTTTAGATCTCTTTTATTTTTTACTTAATTTGTTTAATATTTTAACACTTTTATGTTTTTAATATTTTAAAATAATGATAAAACCATGCTACATATCAATCATACTTAATCATACTACTAAAACTAACATAAGTTGCAGACAATGATCAATGATCTTACACTTAGTTGTCAATGATATTGTGCTAGCCCAAGTTCATGAAATTTGACCAAATTGGATATGAATGCTTATGATTTGTATGGTTGGATATAGGATCTACTCTGCCACTTATCATTGATGTCATTACTTCATTACTAGAAAATCTATGCATTAGTATTTCAGCAAACTAATTCATACAAAGATTGTTGTAGAAGCATAACAATGCATCATAAGAAAAATAATAATATTTTATTTAATCCAAAATTTAAAAAAAATATTCTTCTCATAGGGATGATTCCCTACATGTGGATGACTCCACCTGATCATATCATAGGACAAAGAAAATCTAGAGTTTGTACCCTAGTGGATTATAGTTTTCTACACACCTTGAGATCCTTATCATCTAGACATCATCTCTATCCTTCATTATGATGAGTCAATGTAATGGAGAGACATGGAGGATAAGATAGTATTGTCATCTAATCATGTAATCTCATCAATTTTCATGTCATCCTAATGAAGTTAGGGCTTGAAGTAGTAGTCCCAAAATACCAAGTGACATATCATATCTTTAGAGACTACCAACTAGTGAAGGTCTAACTTCATAAGAATAAATTCATGGAGGTTCTTCATAAAATTTCCAAAGGTAAAGGATTTCCAATTAAACTAAGATCATAGTTAGAAAAAGAAAATACTAATAACCCATTAGGCTAATCTCAACACCCAAATCTTCCTCCCTTTAGTGGAGATGATACAACTTATTCATGGTTTCTTTTGACCTTGGCAAGAAACCAAGGAAATAAAAGAACTAGATCTAGGATTGGGGGAATTTAAGGCTAAGGTCTCTCAATTGAAAAACTAGAAAATAATAGAGGGCCAATGAAGGAAAGTAACCCAGCATAACTCTCCTAGCTTCCCATCCTCATCTTTCTCTTCATTTCCAAGCTCTAACAAGGAAGAACATGATCATGATCAAAGAAGCAATAACCATAGACAAGGTGGAGATGAAAGTGCACCTAATCATAGAGAGGAAAGAGGAAGACATAGAAAAGAATAAGAAGAAGAAGATCATTACAGATAAGAAAGGCATAGCATGTAATACCATAAGATGCATAACCATGACAAGGATCAAGATGCATATGATAAATTGTTGCTTACTAGTAGAAGCATGATCAACATCCATGAACTAGTCTATATTCCTACTAGAAATAAAAGAAATAACCAAATCAAATGGAAAGACATGAACAACATCATTAAGTTTAAAGAAGGCTACAATGCTAATTCTCAACATCACTTGCAAGTCTTCCATGATGCCTATTCCTTGCCAAACATTGAGCATGATTGAAAAAAGTTTAAAATATTTCCTAGTACACTCATCAAAGATGTTGAAAGTGGGTACTAGTCCTTGGAACCAAAGTTTATTCAAAGATGGAATATAATGTTGGAGTTACTTAACAAAAAAAATCAAATATACTCTAGAGTGTCTAACTTAAGAAAGAAAATTCTAGGATGAAGATAAGATCAACATGAATCCCTTTACATGGTCTTGGATAGGTACTATTCTTTATTGTACCAATACATAGGTCATGAATTCTATTAGAGGGAATAATTATTCCACATTGTAGATGGACTCAGGAATGAAACCAGAGAAACTCTTGGAATCTATGCCAAAGAAAGACTATCAGATATAAGATCCCATAAAATAAAAAGGCTAATTGATTAGATAGTAAAGGAATAAAGGAGGTTGAAGGAAAGGTAGAATGTAAAAAACTATGATAGAGATCCTTTCATTTTTAAAAAAGGAACTCTATCTTTATGAACTCGATCAAGGAGCACTATTAGAGAAGATTATGTAGCAAAAAACCTTGCTAATTTAAAAATATATTACTAAAATCTCAACTAAGATTAATAAGATGTGAGACTCTATTAATGAGAAGTTCAAAACTACATTAAAGATTATGGAGGAGAAGGTAAAATAAGGAAGAGTCAAAGAGAAAGATAGAATGAAAAAGAAGGATACATGAAGGAAATATTATTATTAGAAAGGAAAAGCTCCTATAGTTAAGAGGTTATAAACTCTAAATTAGAGGATGAAGGGTGTAACATTTATAAGTATGAACATATAAAGGATTGTTACCTAATCTTTTCATACTTATAGGAGTCTAGGATTTACATTTTAAATTCAAAGTTAATTAAAGGGCAAGCACCTAAAGGGTTTCCTTATTCTTAAGGAAACTACAAGTAGTAGTTTCAATAGTAATAGTATTATCCAAGTGGAATGCCACCTCAACCTCAGGACTACTACCAATAGTGGCATAAACCATAATCATGGGGGATGTCACTACCAAGGCAACAATATCCTTATAGGTAGTTGGATCTGGATGAAAACTATGTTCAACAACCTATGCCACCAAGTGGCTTTAGTGTTCATACATCTATCCATCACTATTATCCTCCAAAATATCATAGACATGCCACTCCATTAGCTGAATCCTTCTATTTCTCATTCTCCATAGCATAATTCATAAGATGTCTTCATACCCTTGTGACATGCATCATTAATGTAAGGTGAAATACCCACACATCCTCAATAACACAATGCAATAAAAGCTATAAACCTATAGGTGAATGATAATTTAGGTGGTTCCAAGTGAAATCCTCAAAAAAGACCATGCTTTAGGCCTAATAGTTTACCAAAATTATCACAAGAATCCATGCACATGAACTCTACTCAAATTATCCATGGGATATCTACCAAGTAACCTTCAAACCAAAGAGTCTAAATGTGCAAACTATCATGATAACCCATTTAGTTATAAATTAAATTAAGGTAGGTCATCTTTTGAGAAAGAGAACAAATCTAGAGAGTTCCCTAATTTATTTACAAATTATAGGAAATGAGTTATGAAAAGCAGTGTTAGACTCACTTTATGGGGTCAATTTAATTTTACAAGAGATGTATAAGGCATAGCACCTGCCTTCATTAAATAAATTTAAGATTTAGTTAAATTGTGTAGACTAATTCATCATTGTTTCATTAGGATTGATGAAGGACATTATGACCACCATTAGTGATTGGCCATACCTAACTGATTTTCTAGTGATCCATATTGATAATTATAAGGAATAGTTTTCAACCATTGGGAAAAGAGCTTGGTTAAGTATCATTGATGCTAGGATTGAAAATAGAGACATCTTCTTGGAAATTTTTAAGGAAAATGAATTTGGAAAAATTGAAAAGAAGTGAGTTTCATGCATTACATAAAATGACATAGGATGTAATTGTAGGTAGAAAATATGGGCAATTATAAATAAAAATATCACAACATGTGAAATGCATTCTAAACCACCAAGTATTCAAAGTTTCATGTATTTAGCAATCACAAAGCAAGAAGACTTCTAGTGGTTGATAATAGATAACATCTCTACTTTAGCAATGTGCGTTAAATTCACAAAGACTCTCATAAGTATTTATATTGATAAAATGAATGAGAGTATGTAGATTAGATACCAACTCTCAAATATCGAATGTAGAAAGAAAGTCAAAGTAGATTAGGAAGAGTTAGAAATTTTGGAATCCTTTGAACTATAATTCTTGGAACCAAAAAGATTCAAGATTCTTAGAGCATGTGTTCCTAAATGAAGTAAAACTAGTAATCATCAATGTTCAACTTCTAAGAACTAAAAAGAGAAAATGATAAAGGTGGTGAAATAATGATCAATGGCCTTTGCTTGATCATATGACAAGATCATTAGAATTGATTCATGCATATACTAGCATATGATCTACATAGAATCCACCATTAAGCTTAAAAGACAACAATAAAGAAGTTTGAATCTAAAGCTAAAACATGTTATTAAGGAGGTAAAAAAGCTCCTTAATGTTAGATTTATCTATCCTTTGATAGATAATGGGTGGATGAGTTGAATTATCATTATATCCAAAAAAGATAGATAATGGAGAGTCTACATCAATTTTAGGCTATTGAACATGACCACTTTCAAGAATCACTTTATCTTGTCATTTTTGGATCAAGTGTTGAACACCATTGTAGGACATAAATACTACAATTTTCTAGAAGGATACAATAGTTACAATTAAGTTTAAATCACTCTAGAAGAGCAGCTCAAAATAATATTTATAAATCCCTAAGGGAATTTTGCATGCAATAAGAAGCCCTTTCACTTGTGCAATACTCTTGTCACTTTTCAATACTTTTTAGTAGTAGATCGGTAGATGTATAGAAGTCTTTATTAATAACTTCTCCTTCTATGTTGTTGATTTTGAATAAGCATTAGACCATCTTAAGAATGTTTTAAAATGATGTGTGGAAACTACTCTAAAGCTTAATTGGAAAAATGTCATCTAATGGTTCAGAAGGACACTATCTTGGGATATCGCATTTCATAGAAGGGTATTAATATAGGTCCAAAGAAGATATGAGTGATCTAAGAAATCATAAAATAGCCTCAAATAGTTAAGGATGTTAGCTTGTTCCTTGGACATACTAGTTAATGCAAGTGATTTATTGAGAATTTCTCTAAAGTTGCCAAGTTATTAGTAGAATTAACCAAGAAGGATGTACCATTTAAAAGGATCAAGGGATGTGAACATGTATTTTAGCTCTTAAAAGAGAAGCTTGTGGAAAAACCAATGCTATGAGTAAAAGACTGGTTTAATCCCTTTCATATCATGAAAGACATATCCAAGTTTTACTTAGGGATGGTACTCATAGATTTGAATGATTAGAAATATCCATCCTACATTCATTGTATGAGTAGAAGCATTGTAGGTGCATAGCTAAACTACATAATAGATAAGGAACTAATGGTAGTGGTGTATGCTCTTGAAAACTTTAGGCACTATGTGCTTGGATATCCTATTTTTGTGCATACTAATCATAATGAGATCCATTTTATGATCAATAAGCTAGTGGTGAGTCCCCATATCATATACTAATTAGTGATCCTATAGGAATTCAATTTTACAATGGTGGACACAAAAGGAATTAAGAATGTAGTTGTAGATCATCTATCTCTATTGAGATTGAATAAAAATATTAGTGAAGACAATTTTTCTAATCAATTCCCTAATGAATTAATTTTTGCTAAAATAACTATGATTATAACTTAAAGAGCCACCACCTGATATGATGATTTCCTCTCTTATCTACTCACATAGAAGACTCTTGGTAAATCGGATTGCAAGAAGAAGTAATAATTCCTACACTAGGTTAATTACTACATGAAAATAGAGGGTAACCTCTATAAAAGTTATGCTAATGACTTGGTACGATGATGTATTCTTAATGATGATTAACCTAGGATTCTCCAAGATGCTCACAAGGGTCATTATGGGGGCCATTATGCTAGAAGGAAAATAACCATAAAAATATTGATGGTGGAATATTTCTAGCCAATGTTCTTTAGAGATGCGCATTACTTTTCCCATTAATGTAAACATTACTAATGAGATGGAAAAATGACTACCAAGGTGGAAGGATATCAATAGTGGATCTAGCTACTACAGGCTTTCGATCTATGGGGGATTAACTTCATGTCTCTTACCTTTCCAATATCTAATGAGAAGTCTTATATTATTGTTGTTGATTATTGTACCAAATGGGTGTCACTAACTGTACTTCTACCATTGCATGTTGATTTTTCAACAATAGGTGATAAATGGGTTTGGTGTGCCTTGTGAACTAACTTCTAATAAAGGAACACTTGGGGTTGAAGCATAAACTTATAATACTCTATCATCCCTGATGAATGGACGAGGTACCCCTACACTCAACCATACGAATATGAGCATAGCACGCATGATCCGATCGAACTCCACAGACTAAGTGCCTACATACCTTATGGAACACTTAAGGTTAATTATTCATTGTCTTCCCAGACTTACCTGTATTTGTCATGGTTGTATGGTTAAGTAAGTATGAGGTATATGATTTTTATGTCTTTTCTGTTTTATCTCCTATGCTAACGAGGTGAAGGGTGAAGAGACTAATTAACTAACTTTAACTAACTAACTAAGCCTTAATTAACCTAGCATCAGCTCCCGTTCCCACTTACCGTTCACACCCTGAACCAATGCAACCTTGGTTACCAAATGCTAGTCATTGTTGGGATCACCAAGCGTAAAGCACGTGCTCAAAGCGGTCATACTGAGGCACTTAACTAGGAGAGAAGGGTTGAGAGAGATTTAATGACTAATAAAGTGATTAAATAATAAACAATAAATAACAATAAATAAAATCCTATTTAGCCTATTCCATGCACTGCAAGGTTTATCCAAGAAGTTTGTCTTTATTTCAGTACATAAACATGTGTTTAGGTACAATATTTGCTCGAATGAAGATCCGTTCACTTTGGACTCCTACTGCGGGCACATGGAAAATATTCTATCTCTGGAGGGATCAAACTGTTAGAGTTTCGCTACGGTCTAGGCCTAGATGTGGAAACAAGGGAGAGCCGCCTCTTATTTATAGATTTGGCGGTGCATTGAGATATCGCTTACACGATATAGTAAGGGAAAACATGATATCACGTACGCGATATTGCGGCCCATGCAATATCGCATCCCATCAATCCCCTAAGCCAACAATCAAGCATAGGTAACAAGTAGGGAGATTATAAAAATCCTAATTAGAAAAATTAATAGATAGAGAAAAGATTAGAGCATAAAACTTAATAATGCATGTGACCTTAACTTGGACATCAACTTAGCCTAAAAAGAATGATTAATGATTGTCAACATGCCAGAAAAAAAGAGAAAGGTGACCCTCATGATGAATGAAGTGTATAAGACATACAACAAACAATGGCATAATGCTAAGATCTGAAAGGTAGAATTTTATCTAAGACACAAGGATTTTCATTGGAATCCCATTCATTCATCTTAATGAATGAAATTTAAAATATTGTGGGAGGGATCTTACATCATACATTCTACCTTTCCTTCTAGAGACATAAACATTTACCATTCAACTAACCCAAATAAGCATATATCTATCAACATAAGATAGGTAAAATTTTTTATTGACTTCCAAGTGACTAAAGCCTATAACAATACCTTAATGCAAGACCAAATTTACTTCATTTTTTAAATCTTCTTATTTTAACCAAGGCATGGGAGAGCAAGCCATCTAGTCTAATATCTAATGAAGGCACATTTTTCACACTTTTTATTTTGCATCATTCTTCTAATTTTTTATTTTCTTTATAATTCTCCATTTCATCTAATCTTTCATCTTTTTTATTGTATTTCTTTGAGTCAATTATGTTTTTAAATTTTTACATTTATTATAACTAATACACTACATAAGAATTATTAAGACCCAAATTTTATTTTTAAATTATGATAAAACTTTATCAAGGAGTTATGTGCTTAATTAAAGGTTAGCATAGCATATCACACTAAAATGGATAAAAAAACAAAATGAGTTAATAGGATCTCAAAAGATATTTTAAGAAGTTATGTTAGGAGTAGGTTCAAGCCTTAGGAGAATTATTTATATTTGGTAGAATTTGCATATAACAACTACCAAGAATTGATTCTTAGAATGCCATTTGAAGTTTTGTATTGGTGAAACTATTGAATGCCATTAACTTGAGCTATCCATATCTTGGGAACCAAATGGAAAGAAGCAAAATTAAAGAATATGAAAAATATTATCACTAAAATAAAACTAAATTTGTAGGTAGTTGAAGATAAATACAAAGGATAAGTTGAAAAACAGAAGGAGTTCTAGATAGGAGACCAAGTATTATTAAGGGTTAAGCCAATAACAAGTTCCTTAAAGCTAAGATAATACTCCAAGTTCATCCCTCAATAGTATGGCCCCTTTAAGATCTTTGAATAAATGCAAGAAGTAGCATATCAACTAGACCTCCTACAAAACCTAAAAATCCACCATGTCTTCCATGTGAGCTTAATGAAGAAGTTCAATAAAAATGATTTTCCTTATGTGTTATATTAAAATAAACTACCCTTGAGATTAAATGTGAGCTTTGAATTAAAACCTATGTCCATCAAAGATTAAAGAATGAAGAAACTTTGAAATAAGTTAATTATGAAAGTGTGGGTTTAATGGTCTAACTCTGATAAGGAAACTTTGAAAAATAAAAAGTTTATTCTAAAATCTTACCCTTACCTTTTTAAAAACAATGATAATGAATAAATTTAATCATTAGATTAAATAATTATTTAGGAGTCGATAAATATAATTTTACGTAGATGATGATAATAATGAAGTGGAGGATGAGAAGCAAATAAATAATGTAAATGGAGATTAGCTGGACATTGAAGATGAGCTTGAGGACAAGTAATATTCACGGGAGGAGGATTTAGATTGGCAAATCTCATTTCTAATTAAGTAGAGTTGTAATATGACATGTAAATTATGTAATTAACCTTTAGTATGAAGGAACACCTTATTATGAGAAGTTGCAATTATTTGTGTTACCCTTTGGGAGTTTTACCTATGACATTTCAGGTTGGAAATTTAGAGATTATTCTAACATGGAGTTGCAGAGCCAACAATGATGAGTGACAAGAGTTGAGTGAAATAGGACAAGAAGGTTGTTGGCACATTTGGCCATTTCATGGAACAAAGTGAAAGAAAATGGGTTATACTGCAGCTAGTGGAATCCCCTCTCTTGTCCAGATTTTCGAAATTGGGTCTTCAAAAGCAAAGGAAGATGCTGCAACTGTTCTCGGAAATCTCTGCAGTCAGAACGAGGACATCCGTCTATACATGTGTGGATAGTGCCGATTCAATGCCTACGTTGATGTGGCTTCTAAAGAACGGCAGTCCTACGGGGCAAAAAAGAGCTGCCAAAACACTGAACCATCTCATACCTAAATCAGACAGCAGTAGCTTACGACATTGCTGACCAGCGACTTACCGGAATCCAAATTCCGTGTTTTGGAAGCACTGAATTATTATTATTATTATTACTATTTTCAATTGCACCTTTGAGAGAAATATTACTTCAAGGAAGTGCCACCATTGACGTTGCTTGAAATGCCGAGCCAAGAAAAGCATGGAGAATCTGGGAGAGCTGCTCATGGGAGATCAGATTAAAAATTCACCATACGTTTTTTATATGCTCTGCAACAAAACCTTATTTCTTTGTATCTTGAAGCTGCTCAGCAAAAACGACATCAAAACCCTAAAGTGGAAAATCAACGATCTGTACTAGGTGAATCTCATCCTGGATAATCTTCCCACCATGCGCCTCCCCAACCAAGAGGGTGTCATGATCAAGTGGATTGGTTTTCCCATCGGAGCCTGTGACTAGGACCAGGAATCCATGCAAATGGTGGATGAAGCCATCTGGATCATTTCAAGATTCCCTCTCTTTTTCTTTGTTTGTGTAGCCATGGCGGACGCGGAAGATGTGGAGATGGTGGTAGTGCAGCAGTAGCCGAAGATAAGCACTGATTGCAACTATTTGTTCAAGATCTTGCTCAATGGAGACTCCATCGTTGGAAAGTCATGCCTTCTGCTGCGATTCACAGAGGATTAATATGGGAGAGTTACGTCAGTACCATCGGTGTTGTTTTTAAAATTAAGACTTTTGAGTTGGATGGGAAGACGATAAAATTTCAAATCTAGAATATCGTGGGTCGAGAAAGGCTCCAACCGATGCTGCACACAGTGACTAACGCATTTAGACTAAACTTTGCTTCTCCATTGTACATTTTTCCCAATCTTTCTCAACAAGTTCTGGTTTGGCAAGATTTTCGCGTTGGCGCTGCAGTGCAGATGAGGAGTCACTTTTGATGAACTTGCAATGAGTAGTCATTAACAGATTCACTGCCTAGGCGATTAGAGGGGTTCTATGAAGCCTGCGCGGTTGCAGAAGCAAGAATTATTTCATAAAAATTGAATTGTCCTGGTTATGGTTCTTTCAATAAATCTTGATAACCCTGTTTTTGCGGCAATTGAACTAGACTACTCCGAGGCTGACCAGGATTCGATGGGGCAAGTAGCAAACCAGTGCCTGGAGGTGTAGATGGACCTAGTGGGATCCTCGTATGTGCAGAGAATTTTGTTAGTTACAAGAACCAAGGCCATCCTAATTTGCGTGCGGTTATTCCCAGAAGAAGTGATCTGTCTCACAAGCGTGGATGTGCATGACCTTAAGGCCATGTGGCCTTAGCAATGATTTTTTTAAAAAAAAAAGCAAAACTCATAGCTTCTACTCAATTTCAATTTGTAAGATTTTTTTTTAAACATAAGAAGAGGGGGTTTATGCTTTAAAAAGAAGGGATTTATGAACATTTGGTAAATATGAATTTGTTCTCTATGGGAATTGTGGAAGTTATAACTTCCTAGCCTTAATCCCATGATGTGTGTAACTACCACAAAGGCCACTTGTCAACTACAACCTCTTTATCTCCACAATGGCCACTNCTAAATGGGACATGTGTCAACTGCAACTTGTTTCTCTCCATGGTGAACACTTGGCAACTGCATGAAGACACTTGGCAACTACATGAAGACACTTGGCAACTGAATGAAGACACTTGGCCATGGAATACATTGTAGCTTTTTTGTCTCTATGGTGGTTAAAACCACCCAAGATATTTTGTAACTTCCCTACCTACCTTTGAACCCTATAAAAAGGCTTCATGGGTCAAAGGGGGGAGAGATATCATCAACTTGGGTCTCACACATCACACTTGGGATCTTGGAAGATTTGAAAAGAAGATTGCTTGTAAGATGGCTTGCTAGA
>MNCI01012530.1:252331-365397 GCA_015680685.1 Gnetum montanum | reverse complement strand
AGCACACACACATACTCACATTAACTACTGAGTTTATTTGGAGGTATCTGGGCCTTGGTGTTGCCAGAGACCAGCAGGCACCTAAATCCTGTTCGAGGACACTCGTTGGCGGTCGCGTCCCAAACGGTCGCCAACAAAGGCATTGATCATTCCTTCAATCTTAGGGTCTAACCATGATGGTAGTGCTATATTACTTCTAAGGATACTTGGTTCCATAGAGAAACAACCTTGGAAACTCCACCTCAACATTTTGTACTTTTCATATTCATTATTATTTCCTCTTTCTATTATAATGACATAATATTTATTTCTTTTTTCAGGCACATTATTCAAGTTATGAGTAGTTAATTTGCATTAATCATTGACATCTAGGAATGAGATGTCACATAAATTATTCTTTTTATGATAATTGTTGAGCTTGAAATTTTGTATTTGTAATTGGCTAGGCCATTACATATTCATAATAATTTTAGTGAAAAAGTTGATCTTTTGGACCAGTGTTATGATGATAATTATTAGATTTCTATGATAAAGTAGGCCAATTGGTAATTAACCTCTTAGCTAAAAATAGTGTTTAGTGTAGTTAGGTGATCATGGATCATTATCTTCCTTGTAGTAGCCCATTGCTTATATGGTAAAGTTTAGTTTAGGCATATGATAATTAATGTTATATTAGTCATCTTCAATGTTAAAGTAACGTATTATATTTTAATTAACTAATTACTTAATAATAAGAAATAAATTCTAAAGTAACATATAGTTATTGGTATTAATTCCCTAATTTGTCATCATGTTCATGAATAGGTGTATCAACTTTTAGCATTATTAAGTGATATAGCTATTAGGTGCACTATACCAAATGATAACCTATTAGGGTTACCAAATTAATGCACATTAATACTTGAGATTATATTACATTCATTTCATTCTAATTCTATGTGAAAGGAAGCATAAATATATATGCTAAAAATTAGTAAATAATAGAGGAAAGTAAATGGAAAAAATAAATCTATTCTAACTCAAAATGGTACAATGAAAGAAAATAAATTTTAATATTTATTATTGTAATTTATTCATCCAAGTATAATTCACTAAAATAAAGACTCTAAAGAATAGATTCAGGTTCAAGCTACAAGCACTTGATGATTACTATAAGGAATCAAAAATTAAATTGACAACACCTAGTTACTATGAGATCAAAAGATGTCATAAATGTGGCTAGTGGGCTTGTTTTATAGTCATAACTACACTAGGAAACATCACAATATTTGAAATATGACATTTTTTATGGTTCATCATATTCCTATGATTAATTGAAAATTTATGGTTCATCATATTCCTATGATTAATTGAAAACTTGTTCTTAAGTTGTATAGTAAGAAGAAAGTTTTATGACAAAATTTTGATACCCTAGTTCTAGAGCCCCTTTCTTTTGTTAGTATGTCATGTGACTTGAATCTTTAATGTATTGTAACTAGCCTATGATTGTATTTTATCTTAGTCCTTATACTATATCTTTCTTATGCTAAGTGCTTTATATTATGTTATGAAATTTGAAATTTATCGTATTATTCTTATGTCTTTTCATATGGTGAAATTATTTTTATAAGGTATGTATGCACTATTGTTAACTCTACAAATGCTAGTCCCAAGCCTAGATATGAAATGAGGGTTAGCATCAGGTTAGTAGTGGATTGTAAAATATTGTCAAAGCTCATGGATGAGTTCGTTCATAGATTTTATAGATGCTAAGGTATTTTCCAAAAGCAATGCACAATAGTTAAAGGCCTTGGTTGGGAAAATGGGAAAGCGCTTGCTAAGGTGTCTTCCAAAAATGATGCATAACATCATCACCTAGATGTTATAAAAAGTGGACAAGGGTTCCTAAATTAGGGATGGGTATGGATAAAGAAGCATAGTTATAGAAATTTTAGATGGTAACCTGGAACATAGATCTCAATAAAAAAAACCTTTGAAATTACCAACACCATGAAAAGATGAATAATTTTCATTTCCTACCTTCAACAAACAAGGTGGAAAGGGGAGAAAGCTAAAGATTTAGGCCAGGGTTACAAACTTTTCTACTCAAAAAAAAGAAAATCATCAAAATGGAGTAGGCATCATCATTCATCAAATCAATCAAAGATAAAGTAGTATAAGTATATCATCCTGAAAATTGAATTATGGGCATTAAACTTGTGCTTGGAAATGAAATTATCAACATCATTAGCATATATTATTTAAAAATTAGCCTAGAAAATTTGACTAAGAAAAATTTTTGGGATTCCAAGAATCATGTGCTTCAAGAAATTTCCTAGCAAGAAAGCATACTAATTGGAGGGAATTTAAATGATCATGTTAGATCTATGAATCTAAAATATGACAAGTTTTAAGGAAGACAAGGATTTGGAGAGTGCAATGATATGGGAGATTCATTACTACAATTTGCAAGTGCCTATGACATTGTAATTGTAAATACTTATTTCAAGAAGAGGATAGAACATTTAATTACATACAAGAGTGGTATGGATAAAATAGAAATTGATTATTTCTTACTACATAAAAGAGACTAGGCCATGTGTAAAGACTATAAGGTCATACATAGAGAGTGCCTTACAACTCAACCCTGACTAATGGTTATGGATTTAGCTATAAAGAGCTTTAAATGTAGCATGAGAAAAGGGATTAAATGCTTAAAATGATGGAACTTGAAAGAAGATAACATCACCTTATTCAAAGAACAATTACTTCATTAAGGCACATGAAATTAGGATTACTCTGAAAATTTAATTTGGAACTAGATGGAAAGTTGCATTAGAACATTTTAGGTAAAACAAAATGCAAAAAATGCATCCCAAAGGAGACATGGTGATGGAGTAATGAAGTGCAACATGCTATCCAAAATTTAAAAAAAATGATTTATGAAATGACAGAAAAGCTATATCCAAGAAAATAGAATGATACAAAATGACCAAGGAGGCAACCATAATAGTAGCCAAAGTCAAACATAAGATCTTCAATAGTTTTTCTGAGAAATTAGAAACAAAGAAAGAATAAAAATTTATTTATAAATTGGCAAAAATTAGAAACAATAAATGTAAAAATAGTGCTCATATTGAATGCATCAAGAAAATAAATGAAAGAATTTTGGTAAAAGATATGAAATTTTAGATAGGTGGAAAAATTCTTTTCAATAAATATTAAATGAAAAATTTCCAAGAGAATACATCCAAGAAGAAGAACCAAATTTTGATTTGGTTAATGAACTTTCCTTCTCTAAGGTGAAGATAGCCTTATCAAAGATGAAAAATGAAAAAGCTATTGGACCAAATAACATTCCTATAGAATCTTGAAAAGCATTGGGAGTGACAAGAGTTTCTTGGCGAAAACAATTATTTACCAAAATTTTAAAGAATGGAAAAATGTCCAATAAATAAAGAAAAAGCTTTATTATTCCCATTTACAAAAAATAAAGAAGACGTACAAAATTATGCAAACTATAGAGGAATTAAGCTAATGAGCCATACTATGAAGCTTTGGGAGAGAGTTACAGAGTAGAATCTCAAACTTCAATCAATAGCCTTAGAAAATCAATTTGGCTTTATGCCAAGATAACCTACTATAGAGGCTATTTTTTTTATATAAAAACTAATACAAAAATTTAGAAAATATAGAAAAAATATATATATGATCTTCATTGATTTGAAGAAAAGCATGTGACATAGTACTTAGAGATATTATGTGATGGGTCTTGTGGTAAAAAGAAAAAATCTCTAATAAATTTATTAAAGTTATTCAAGACATGTATGAAGGAGCTATCACTAAAATTAGAATATATTATGGAATAATATTTTTTTTTCAATCATAATAGATCTACATCAAGGGTCTATGCTTAGCCCATACCTATTTGTTATTATTATGGATGAATTAAAAAAGAAAATACAACATGAGATCCCTTGGTGTATTCTATTTTTAGATGATATTGTATTGGTGGATACATCTCAAGGAAATATTACTACTAAAATGGAGAAGTGGAGACATGCTTTAGGATCAAAAGGATTTAAAATTAGCAAAAGTAAGTAAAATATGTGGAATAAAATTTTAATGACAACATAAATAATGGTGAAATAGAAGTAACTATTCAAGGCAAAAAGATCCCTAACAGCAAAACATTTTGCTACCTAGGATCAATCCTTAAATCAAATGGTGAAATTAATAAAGATATCAAAAATAGAATTGAGGTAGGATGGTCAAAATGGAGATAGGCTAGCGGTATGCTATGTGATAAAAGAATAACAACAAAATTAGAGATTAAAATTTTATAGGATAATAATTAGGCCTACTATCTTATATGATGTTGAATGTTGGATAGTATAAAAGAGGCATGAACAATAAATCAGTGTGGTACAAATGCATTTGCTTTGATAGATGTTAAATGTTACTAGAAGAGATAAACTACATAATATAGACATCAAAGGAATACTTGGAGGAACTTCTATTTTAGATAAGCTACAAGAATGATGGATTAGATGGTCTAGACATATGCAAAGAAGATCAAACAATGATCCTATAAGTAAAGGTTGCTACATCACTATTCTAGGAAAGCCACTGAAAGGAAGACCAAGGAAGGCATAGGAAACTTGATGAAAAATGACTTGAGAAAACTAAAAATAAATAAAGATCTAGCTCTTCATACAGGTGAATGAAAAAAAAAACTCATGTAGATAATCCCATTTTGTTGGGATAAGGCTAGGATGATTATGATGATGATGATATGTGTACTAATATTGTATGGGTCTTGAGTAGACATGTATTAGGTATTAGATGGCTTTGTAGCACCTAGAAATTCAATCACTAGAAAACCAAAAATCCTAGTCTGAGATAGCTCAACCTTGAATCCCAAGGACCTATGAAAAAATAGGATCCAAAGTACCCTAGACAGTCTTGTCGATTACCTAAGGACTTACAAAGTGTAAATGGAAATGAAAATAGGAATGGAACTACAAATCCAAACGAAACTAAATTAACACAGAATTAAAGTTGAAAATAAATCTACACTACAAATGAACTAAAAAATTTAGTGAATGAAAGTGTAAAGTTCAATCAGTACAGATGGTATGCTTAAAGCACAAGAAGTAAGCTTGAATGGAGCTTGAAGTTTGTTAGAATCGATAGGTTATGTTCTACAATCGATCTCCATGGTCCAGGTACTTCCCAATTCCAATCTCTTGCAACTCCTTACTCATTTTCATTCAAGTCTGCAACTTTGGCTATCAATGATGATAATGGTGCTGTACACTTTTGTTCCAATGTTACTATACTATGGGTCTCTAGTGCTCAGCGTAGATTCCCAATGAGATGCAAAAGTGGGCAAGGTTGCAAAATAGGTCTATGGGTTTCACAAATGCTCATTTGAGGTTGCTCAAGATTTTTAAAGTGTGGAACCTCAATATGGTGTTCAAGCTTGGGTTTTATAGGTTTTAGGCTGCTAATTTCATGTTACAAATTACTGCCATGAATCTTGACAGATTGGTGTTTATTTGCAAGTGTAAAAACTATGATTTCAAACATAGTTAACCATTTTTGGTAAGTTTTGATGCACCAAGGCCATCAAAATCCATCTACATACTAAAAATAGTAAATGGGCTTTTGTGACTATGTTGGCCTTCTTCTTGAAGGACTAAGCTAGGATCTATGGTGACTATGCTAGCCAAACTATAGCTACTAGAAGTCCATGATGACTACCCTAATCATGTTGCCACCACTAGAAAATGTTATGACTATGTTGGCTATTGCTGGGAAAATGGAAAACCCAATAACACCATCATTGGTCTTATAGCTATACTAGGCCTTGTGGTGACTACGCTATGTGTTGTTGGGAAAAAACCCAATACCATCTACACTTAGGGTAGATGGTTTTAGGGTACTTGAGGCTATAACTCTACAAAAACCCATGAAAATGCCAAAGTTGATAATTCCCAAGGCATGTTTAGCCATCCCAATCCCATATATAGACATAATAACACTTTTTCTACTTGGGAAGTAAGGTAGTAGCAACATATGAGGCATTTTTAACTCTAAAAACTTAAAGTATGGTAAATATTACAAGTTATAACATGTGTTTTCTTGGTGGTGTTTCATTGGCCCCTCTTTGTTGATCTTTGAAGGATTAACTCGAGAGACATCAACAAAGAATACCAAACATCACTTCAATCCTATCACCAATATTCCCTCTCCACTCTTGATCCTGTAGTGCCAAACCACACTAAAGAGTTCTTGTGATAATGGAATAAGGTTATGATGAGGTGGTAAAAACTATAGGTAATATTTGATCATTAGGAAATGATCATGAGGACTAACAGTGAGTTTCATAGATTGACATCATGGCTATGATATGACACTAACATGTTGAATAACCAAGTAAGGCTTCATGCTTCATGCTTTGAAGTATTGGTCACTCAGTAATGTGTTTGAGGAACCAACACCTCACTCCAAGGCTTCTCTAGAAGTTAGGATTCTTGGTAATTTTCTTTCCCCATTTTTCTCTTGGGATGAAACCTTCATTTTATTTCATTGTCAATGCTAGGTTTGATTTGACTTTCCTATGAAATGATATGTGTTATATTTGATGAACTTGATGATTTTCCCATTGAATGAGATGTGTTACATTCAATGGACTTGTAGATGGAGCAAGATGAAGGAGATGACAACAGCCATAATGCATGAGTGTCAAACATGGGTTACTATTGTTATTCAAGGCAAGAAAGGTCATAATCAAACTATGAAGTTTGGCTCAAGGAGAGGTAATGGCAATGATGTCAAATAAACACTCTTGGTATGGCAAGAAAAACTCACCAAATCTTGTGCATAGAGGTCACATTGATGACTTGCTACCATAATGAGTTGCACCTTTGTGATGATTCCAAGCTTCATCCTACAAGCACAACACCAAGAGAGAAACAAACAAGACAAAGAAAGCATGTTATCATAATACAATGCATAGGGTTACATGAAAGAATCAGCAAACCAAGCCACCAAAGGTCACAAATGTTACACCCAAAATGGATTTATATTTTGCATTATAGCTATTACAAATTTTTATGATCCATTTTTAATGAAAAAAGAGGTAAATGAAGGAATACTAGCTTACTTGTTATTAGTCATCATGACCATTAATGTTGATGTTGGTACTGCCAAGAAAATGTGCTAAATGTAATAAGGATTTAGATAGGAATGATTAACTAGATTGGCCAATTCATTCCCATCCATGTTTGCTATGCAAAAGGCTTAATTTCCATAAGCCTTGGTGATCAAGAAAGGTCCTTCCTAGTTGGCTAAGAATTTTTCTGCATGCTCATGGGCAACCTTGAGGACTAGGTCTCCCTCTTTGATCTTGCACTTTCTCAAGTCATTATAGTCCTATTTTTTTTTACCTCTCTTGGTAACACTTGATGTGAGTAAGCATTCATACTCGTTGCTCCTACACCAAGTCCAAGTTCATGGTATATAACTCCTTTTTTTTTTCATCATTGATGAAGTCTGATAGGACCACCTAGAGTAATGGAACCTACAATTCAAGAGGTAAAACAACTTTAGACCCATAAACTAGGCTATATGGAGTTACACCAATTGTAGTTCGATAGGTTTTTTGATGGTTCCAAAGTACATAAACAAGCTACTCATGCCACTTGCATCTGCTATTATTCAGCATATTTTTCAGCATGTTTACAATGGCTTTGTTGTTAGCTTCAACTTATCTACTAGCTTGAGGGTAGTACGGTGATGAAAAGAAATGCTTAATGACTAGGTCATAACAAAAAATTTTCATTTCTTGACTACTAAATTGTGGTCCATTATCTATGACTATGATCATAGCTATGACAAAATGGGCTACTATGTTATCAAGCATAAATCTAAACACTTGTTTAAACATTGTCTTCCTTAGGGAAATAGCTTCAACCCACTTTCTAAAGTATTAGATTGTGGTAATGATGAATCTATGCCATGTGGAAGACTCAGGCACTATAGGTCCAATGATATCCAATCCCCATCATCAGAATGGCCAGGTTATCTAAGTAGTATGTAACTTGGTGGCATGTGTATTAGGTTACTATGCTATTGACAAGTGTCACAAGCTTGAACCTTCTGTAAGCAGTCATTTTCCATATAGGGCCAATAATAGCCTAATCACTTGATTTTAGTGGCCATGGCTCTAGGTCCTATATGTCTCCCAGATACACCCTCATGAACATGCTAAAGGACTATCTAGGCTTTTGTTTTTCCCAAACATACTAACAATATGTCATTGTAAGACCATCACCATAATATGTTATCACCTAAAATGACATACTATTTTTATCATTTACATACAACATTATTTTCAAACATAGTCATATTTCATCTATTTTTTTGACTATAAATCCCCTTTCATACATTTATTTCCTTCTATAAATCCCCTTTTTCTATAAATCCTCTTTAATACATTAATGAGAATTACGAACTTATTTCTATTTTGGTGAGGGTGTGTTAAGAACATGAGTGACATAGGATATAGAAATCATCAATAGCATGCCTTTGATCAACTTGTGAGATAGCATCTAGCCATGTCTCTTTTTTGTGACATAGCACTATTATCATGACTGTTGTATTAAAAATATTCTAACATTCTTTCCTTCTCCTACTTCTTTCTTTTTACTTTCCTCTTGTAGTTACATCAATTAATTAATATATTCTCTTCTTTATGGATCCTTATTTGGCATCTTAGTAGCATCCATCAAGAGGAGGCAATGTTGTACCCACTTTTTCTATTTTACAATGATCAATTTTAAGTGTTTTTTTTAGTGTTGCATCTAATTTTAAGCCTAAAACTCCTCTAAAATAGCTTTACAAGATATATTTCTAGCATTTAGAGACCTCTAGGAATTATCTTGGCTTAGAACTCAACATATAAGCTTTACTTTTGATGACCTTGAAAAAGTGTGGAAATCAAAAGTTTTCTAAGTTTTGGATATGAGGTTGATGTAGCATTAGTGTCATCCCTGAACCACTACTCTTATGTCAACTTTAGTCCTAAATCACCATGTTCATATTACCTATAATAAAACTATCTTTTTATTAGTATTTTGGCTCTTCAGGACCTCAAATGGCTTGACCACATAACTATAAGCATCACATGTATCAAATTTCAAAATTTTGATAGGTCGATTCTAGGATGTTGAGATGAAAATTTCTAACTCTAGGGTTGATTCTAATGCTACACTATGTTAGAATTAGTATTAATATCATTGGAATTATCCCTGCCACATCCATAACACTTTTTGCTTGCATTTTAACTTTTGTCTCTGCTCTTGGGGCTATTTGGTGATCAATTGACTTATTTTCTAGGAACCAGAGGTTAATTTTTGCAAGATCAAAGGTAGTTTTGGGAGTCAAAACTTCAAAATTTATCTAATCATGGTAGGTGATGCTAATTCCAACTTCAACAACACCCTACTTATATCATCACCATGTCAAGGTCCCTAGGTTTGACATTTGGTAGCATTCCTCAAGTCTACAAGCTTCTTGGAGTCTAATAAGCACCATTACAGCTTAGTTTGACATAGATTATATGCCTTGGAGGATTGGAAGCATAACTTGGAAAAATCCTAAAAAACTTTCTTAGTACTTGGTTGATGTTGACCCTAATGCTAGTGTCAATGTTAATGTCATCACTTCTAGGACCTACATATTCCAATGCTTGGTCCTCAACCATTGTAGTTAATATCATCTCTCAACTTCTCGAGCTCCTTGAAATTATTTAAAATCAATTTAGATGTTAACTAGAGTCTTGGATGGTGAGAATTATAAACTAAGTAAAACTTTAAAAAAATTTCTAAGTCCCAATGATGCTAAGATTGATGCTAGCATCAATGTCAATGTTACCACTTGTGAGACCTACATAGCCTAGTCTGTATAATCAAACATGCTAAAAACACTCTAGATGAACTCCACATGAACTTCACTTTGCTCTAGGATCATAAATAGGGACTAATTTTCTTGAGATCTAGAGCACTTTTCAAGATTTTAAGAGATTAAGAGCAGGAGCAATAGATATCCTAACATTTCTTGTGTGTTTCATAGCCACCATGATGACTTCCATAGCTTCAGCACTAACACTGATGTAGCATCAACATTAGTCAAGTACTATAAAAGTTAGCATCTCATATTTAGAATTTTTTAACATTCACATAATTTTCTTGAGTTAGAATTTTTTTACCTCTAGTGTTAGTTCCATGACACTTAGCTAAAACAACATCATTTTGGCCCAAAATTTATTCTAGATACAACCTATAGCTTCCTTATTCATATACCATCACTCCAAAGATTTAATTTCACTATGTGCATCCATATTTTTCTTACAAATTGGGTTCTTATTAGCATTTTCCTTCCACTTACGTTTTTCACTAGCACTTGTAGTTTGACCCTTCATAGGAAGTTAACACTTCTTTTTCAATACTAGAACATTTTTCCTTTATTTGGGAAGGGAAATGACACCCTTTTTATCATATCATAGCTTCATATATTTAATAATTTGTGCTCTTTTACTTAATATTTTACACTTAGACTCTCTTTCATCACTCATAGCTTATTCTATACTTAGTTTATTTTTTTAATAATAAGCACTTAGTGAATTTTTGCATTAAAACCTATGGTTTCTATCATTTTCCTAATATCCATGGTTCATGTATGGTAGGTTATCTTCAAGTTTAATTAATGATTTATATCTTTTCATGTCATTATCATTAGCTTAGTGAAGGTTATATCAAATTGAAGATCGTTTGTAGCTACAGGTTAAGTATTTCAAAACTTAATTCATGAAGGTATCCTTATGGGAGTAACAAAGAATAGTTTTATAGGAATACTAATAGTACAATCATCCATACATTCAATTTAAGAGAGGTTTTTTTCCAATTTTGATATTTCCAAAAACGTTAGGCTTGCAGTTCAGAAGGTATTTCTTGTAGGGAGTCATGTGATTAGAGCACCTACTGTTAGTAATCTAGGTATCTTGATTATTAGCATTCATAGCCTTTAAATTTGATTGGTTACCTTGATTAGATTTTTCTTTAGCATTTGTACTTTTCTTTTTGCTTTTACCTTTCCTTTTTCAAATATATTATCATTAGTAGAATTTAAAACATATTCTTTTTTCAAAAATCCTTATTTGGATGACTTTTTTTCTTAAAAAAATTTGCATCATGTGATTACTAAGTTTCTTTGATTAGAATTATATCTTCTTCTTATTTGTCTATGGAAATTTACTTTTTTCTAGTGTCCGGCTTTGAGATGAATTAATAGGCTAAATAGGATGAAGAAGATAAGAAGAAGGATTTAATGTTTGACTTTGATTTTAAAAAATTCTCAAGTTTTATGGATTATGACTTGACTATGAGTTGTGGTGGAAATAATTATAACACTATTCATGGTGATGTTGAAATAGAAAGAAATAATTTATGAGGATTCCATGAGTTAATCATAGGTCATGGAAAAAGATCACAAGAAAATAATGAGTCATGATGATGATTTGGTGTAGAAGTGCTACCTCGGTAGATCCTCATAGGACCCAATCCACAACTTTCAAGAAGATCTAGCTTAGAAAAGAAAACATAATGAAATGGAGAAAATATCCCTTATATTAAGAAAACTCTCAAATTATAGAGATAATACATCAAAGATGAGGAGTCAAGCTTAACTCACAACTCTCCCAAGGATCTTAAAGGCCACACTTATCCCCTTTTAATCCTCAATTGCTCACCATGGAGCTTAAGCTTAATACAAGATACTTACAAGAGGTTCTCTCAACCTCTCTCAAGTGCTCTTCCTTGCCTCTCACTTAATATCAACCTTGCACAAGCTCTATTCTTACATAAGCTCTCCTTCCTCAATAGCTCTCTCTCTTGCTCTTGGACTAGGTGATGTATCTTTATTAACAATGATGCATTACATCAATATTTATGGATAACCAAAAGACAAGAAACCTAAAAACCTTTCCTCAACTTGACTTGAGGCTCTTCACATGTTTCCCAGGTCTTCTCACCTTTTCACTCACTATTTCCATCCTTTTCCACCTTGGTTGGCCTATTTTTTGAATTAGGAAAGGTGTTTTTAGAAGTTTCCCTAGTCATATGGTTGCATTTGATATCCATAAGATGTCTCTATGTTCACCCAGCTCTCAAGAAAGACATCTACTATTTTTTTTTTTTTTTTTGCAAGGTGCCTCCTTCGAGGCTAAGACATCTTCTTCTAGGCCAAGAGGTATTGCCTAGAATTTCTTACATGGAACATCCTACTTGAGACATCTCCTTTGAATTCAAGACATCTCCTATCACCTCTAGGTCTTAGCTAGCCTTCCAAGACATCTTTTTGAAGCCCAAAACCTACAAAACATACATGTAGGGCAAAACAAGGGGATCAGGAGAGGTGTTTCTACATGAGCTCTCCCATTCTTAAACATGTCAAGCTTCATGATCTTTCATAAGCTAGAAGGCACCATGCCCCCATAACTCAAGGCCTTCACAACAATCAAGACTTAAATCATTAAAAACATGAGAATGAGTATGATTTAAGGTTTTTGAAACACCTCAAGGAAAATTTCATGTTTGATTGTAAAGTCTTGTAGCCCAAATTTCCATTGTAATTTGGTGAAAATAAAGGTGGATATAATTGCCTTATTTTCCCAAAGACCCAATATTGTGGCCTTGTACCAATAGTTCCAAGAGATGTTTCAATGTAAAAATGAGATTTCCAATGCACAAGCTATAAATCCCATGCATCTCAGTTTATGAAGATCAAAAAATACCTCATAGGCCATAAGTGTCATGTACTCCAGTTTGTGTAAGGATAAAGAATGCTCTAGAAGCTGCAAATTCTATGTATGCTAGCTTGTGAAAGTTGAAGCGGCTTCCTAGGCTATGAAAATTTGACATTTTTACCTCATACAATAAGCATCTTATCCACACATGATGGGCAATGTGTGGGACTTAGGTAGCTCCACATGATGGGTGATGCTATCTCACACGATGGACAATTTGTAAGGTCAATGTGAGGGACTTAGACAACTCCACACGATGGGTGATGCTATCTCACATGATGGACAACATGTGAGGTCAACGTGAGGGACTTAGGTAGCTCCAAACAATGGGTGGTGCAACCCCACATAATGGGTGATGTAGTCTCACATGATGGGTAGCATGTGAGGTCAACATGTGAAACTCAAGTAGCTTCACATGATAGGTGGTGTAGCCCCACATGATGGGTAGCATGTGAGCCCAACATTTGGGACTTCGGCTTTTAGTCCACATGCTACAGTTTTATGAGGAAGTTGTTCATACTGCTTGAAATTGTAATGGATGCAAGTGTTACAAATCCAAAATGATAAATGCCATATCCAACATCACATTTGGAACTTTTGAAAGGTAGAATTTATAGAGATCATTTGGTAGAGCTTTAGCAGTAGATTTAGCAACATCTTACTGACACCATACAATTCTAATTGAGAGAGTTGTAGATTAAGTTGGAAGAAAAGGCATAGGTTTAGTGTAGGAAATACTCTACTAGTTATGCTAGATTTCAATAGATATATTGATTTTCTCAAGATTTTTTAAGCCTTGATTTGTACTCTCAAACCCCTCATTCTCATATTTATTAACATTCACTATTTAAAATAAGATTTATCACTATTCCTATTTATCCTACTGTTCTCTTGTTTCATTTATCCTTGTGTTCAATGTTGTAATCTTGTTTTATGAACTTTTATCACATTTTTGCATGCCTTTAAACAAATTTGGTAATACACTTTTAAAGTCCTCGGATGATCAGCAAGATCATCTAGGATGCACCAAATTCTGTTTGAGGCTCATGGATATGTGAGTTGAACTATCTCATATGAAATCTTTTGATTTTCTAGCACCGAAATTTTCTAGTGTTACAATTTCTAGCACTAGAAGGAGGTGCTCTGCCCAACTTCTTCACTAAAATCCATTGTGAACATCCTCTACTAGTGTTATTCTTTTACTTAAAAACTCACCTTGTCCAATGGAAGTCCATTTTGGAAAATCCATTTATAGCTTGGAAATTCATTTTGGGTTTTCCCAAAAGCTCATTGTGTGGGCTGAAAATCCATTGTGTAGGCTAAAAATCCATTATGTGGGCTGAAAACCCATTGTGTGGATGGAAAGTCCATTGTGTGGCCTTATGTTCACTTTCATTTGTAGCTCAAAATTCCATCTTGGATTTTCCCAAAAGTCCATCATGTGGGTTGAAAATCCATTGTGTGTGTTGAAAACCCATCATGTGGATGGAAAACCCATTGTGTGGTGTTGTGTTCACCTTCATTTTCAGCTTTGAAGTCAATATTGGATTTCCCCAAAAGCCCATCGTGTGGGTTGAAAATCCATTGTGTGGGCTAAAAATCCATCATGTGGATGAAAAACCCGTCATGTGGCCTTGCGTTCACCTTCATTTGCAACTTTGGTGTCCACCTAGGGTTTTTCCTGAAAGCCCTTCATGTGGGCTAAAAACCCATTGTGTAATCTGATAAGATCATCATGTGATTCCATAATTAGTGTTATTCTCCACCAGCTTTTTGAAAGTGTGTTGGGATTTTCTAAAATCCATCATGTAGGATGCTAAAACCATAATCAACCTTTATCACCTTAACTAATTGGGTGGTTTACCCCATCTTACATCTATCATTCTACTATGCAACATCATTTTCATGACCTCAAACCAAGAATTTTCTCGTGTATATGACCCTAAATACCTAGGCATAGCAAAGTGTAGGGAGTTCCTTGAGTAGTTAGGACTTAGCCCAATGCATGTAAACATTAATGAATAGTACTACAACTTTATATGCATGAAAATACAAGTAGGTTTGCATATCCTACATAAAGAATTTGACTCTAAGTGTTAATATGAATTAACCTACAAATATGAAAAGGAATACATCCCTTCCCCATACAACCACATCAAATTATCTAAATTTTACATGCACTTGTTGGCACATTTGGTAAGCGTAGATGAGGATGGTGAAACTAGTGTAAAGGCTTGTTTAGGATCCCACACAAAGGATTAAGATGAGTTCAAAGTTGATTTTGAGATAGATATGTTCATAGGGGATCTTTTCTAATGATCTATCCTAGAGGTGATCATGTTCAACTCTATGCCTCCCATTTCAGTAGTGAACCAAACTTCCCTTGTGACCTCCACAAGCTCAAGTTCCTAATCCACTTTCTTGTTCACTTCACTATTTGCCTTAGCATCCTTTGTTACAATGCCTCAACCTTTGCCAATAATTCCTTCCATACCTCAACCTATTACAATTTCGTTGGTCCTTCTCATGGAATGAAAATTCCATGCGTATCACATAACCTATTTGCTTCCAACAACCTCTTTGTTCCTCATGCGTTTGTGCAAACATCACTTTCCATATTTAACCCTCATGAAATAGTAATTACAAGACCTTTCTAGTCTATACTGTTGCTTGTTACACAACCACCAACCATCCAACAACAACAAATGTAGCCCTCAAGAGCTTCACAAGGTTTGGATCAATTCTTCCAACTAATTCAAGACCTTACTAAGAAGCTGTGAAAACTAGAGGCCAATACAACACAAACAATAATGGTTGTCGACTTCTACTAAGATGATCCCATCAAATCTACTATTCCCAAAATAACCTTACTTGTAGGCATACCTATCCCAAACTTCACCAAATACAATGATGAAGGAGATCCTAATGCACACCTTGTTACCTTCTAGTCTGAATGCCTTTTGTTCCAAGCATGGCCTCATACCATAGTACACATTTTTCCTATGTCCTTGAAAGGAAAGGCATTACACTAGTATCAAGCCTTACGTAGAGGTTCTATATCATCCCTGGATGACTCGATAGCCCTATTTGTCAACCACTATAAATACAACTTGAAGCCTAATATGATCCTTGACCAACTTATGATAGTGGTCACTTGAACCTATTCAAAGGTTCAATCAGAGATGGAATGCAACACTCAATGAGATCCCCAAGCCCATCTTTGAGATCCACCTCCTACCTATCTTTAAGGGAGCTTTTAATAACTTCACCTAGTTAAATCTTTACTATTTAGGATCTCAATCACTAAGCCAAGCCTTTTCACAAATCAAGAACATAAAGGAGTCCATGGAGGCTAGTAATGATCTAGCCTATGTGGCCTACAAGAACCAACACTCTAGGAGATCTAAGGATAAGATCAAAAAAATAGAAATAACTATGACTATAGCATTTGAGGATATGAAAAAAGTAGAGAGGCAAAAATCATCTCCATGCAATGCATCTTTTGGCTCATCTCAACCATCTACCTCCTACACTTCCAACCAGTTGAGATCAAACTTCAAGCACAAGGACAAGTATAAATACACAAAGTTTCCAATGAAGCCCTTTGAGCTCCTAGAATAGTTGCATAAAGACAATCATATTCAACATAAGAAACCTTTTGAGGAGGCTTGCAAAAGGCATGATTGTCTTTGTGACATAGCGATAGATCCAATGATAGCAACTGAAGATAATCCAAAACTACCAAAGTACTTTAGGTTTGATATGTTCTACCATTATCACCAATTGGTTGGTCATGACACTAATTTTTGCATAGCCCTCAAAGATGATCTCCAAAAGATGATCAACCATGGAGAGACATTGTTGAATGAGCCCAACTTTTCAAACTCTAACAATAACTCTTACACCATTGCCTTGTTCATAGTAACCAAACAATCTACTAAGAATGAAATGCAATGGATTCAAGAGTGCCTCTACCACTTGTATACTATTGCTACATTTCTTGCTATTGTTGATGCTTGTCTAATCCTAAACCTTTGGCCTGCTTAAAAATACCAAACTTTCTAGAAAATATTTGACCCCTCTTCTAATAATGATCATGATGTGCTACCCTCACCAATTAACTACATTTCAAATCCATTATAAGAATGCTTGCATCCTTGTATATATGAAGACAAAGATAACTCAAGTTGTCCTTAATGGATGTAAGAAGATAATGGACATCAAAATGTATTTCAAGCACCATACATGTTTAGCTTCAAAAACTTGTAGTCATAATTACTCATGGGCTAGTCTCCCTAGTAGATGCTATAAAAATTATTTAAATTGACCTCTATGTACTTTGAAGAAATATAATTCTTATTGAAATTATGAAGAAAATCACTCTAGTAAATATCACAATCCTTCCAATAATGTGCCTTCTCCTAAGTAGCTCTCAAACAAGTAGCAAAACATTTGAACTACTACATTGCTAATTGAGTTTGGTGTACAAGAATATATTCCATCAACTTAAAGATCATAATCGTCCTCCAACCACTTCATGGAAATAGTAGGATCCTCCTCACCTTGAAAGATATGTAATCCAAACTTATGAAATTACTTCATAAGCTCATGCTTCATTAATCCTCTCCCATCACCATTACTCCTTGAAGTAACAAGCATCAACAAAAAATTCAAGTTCTCATCCATATGCTAACAAATGATCTAGAATAAATAATAGTTGATGTCTACTTGATTGATCTTCTCATTTGGGATAGGAGTATAAGTAGGATTGATAAGCTTTACTTGGAGTTCCATCATAGGTTCCTCCATCCAATCAACAATGAGATTAGGTATCTAGGGCCAACATGTGTCCTTCTACCACAACCATATCTACCTCTAGCACTTGACATCATTGGACATAATAACACAAAATGAGAAAATCATCAAATCTAGTCTCTGATATCAAATTATAACACCCTATTTTGTAACCTCATGTCATTAGGTATAAATCTCTAAATGAATGATTGGCCATGACAAGAAAATAAGAAATCAAAATAAACCAACAGGGTGGCAAGGAAGTGAAAGGAACCTTATGGTGAAGCCATGATTAAAAGGAAAAAGAAGATACTATAAGAATAAGAAAAAAATATAATTAATTAATAAAAATACATGTATATAGATATAAGGTTAAAAACTAAAATTAACTAAAAAGAGTCAAAATATCATAAATCTAAAAATTTGAAAATACAAATAAAAATCCAATAATAACAAAATATATTTATCCATACCTAAATTCATAATCCAAATACATAAAACATGAAATAATGGATAATCTGATACATATATAACATGTCTTAAATATGCCATAGGATAAAAGACTAATCTTGAAAAATAAAAGATCCATGCAATCCAAATTAACAACACCAAGGGATCTCCTTACTCCACCTAGCTCTACCAAAGAAAGCAAGGTTTAATCACCAAAAGCAAATTTCTAAGACTCAATGAAACTGAAATGGAAACAAATTAAAGAATAATCAACCATCATTATATCATTATAAAAATTTTTATATTAACCTAATAAAATAACAAAAGCTCAAATCCATCATCAAGATTAAGAAACCCTATTACCAAATTATTGAACGCATAAGCCATCACCAAAATCATATGTGTATGCAAAATGTTTATAGAATTATAACCTAATACATGAAAGCATTATAATAAATTTTCTTACCAAAGTTCTAATGTACTCTCAAAAATCCTTACATAACTAAGATTTCCTACCAAGGCTCCAATCCTATACGCAAGAGGCTAGTTCATAATACGATTCAAGAAGGCATCTAAATATAAGATCCTAGAGGAAACAAATAAGAAACTTAAAAAAAATTTAAAGGGTTTTGCAATCTAGGATTATGGCTACTTCTTCTACTTCTTCATATTCTTCTTCTTTGGTTATATATTTTAGATATTAATAAGGCAAATTGATGTATTCTAATGGAAGAATTTCTAGGTAGTTATACTTATAGTGATATGCTAGGGTATGGTTTGTAAGGAATTCTAATGAATGATTAAGATTGAAATATCACATGTTTCTTGAAGCTAAAATTAAAAAATGTACTATATCTCCAAAAATAATCTATTTTCAAGGTTAACTATCATATTACTTTTCTTGTAATTAACATGAAACCCGTATTGATTCTATGTTATACAATGTCTTGGGTTCAAACCCCAAGAATGCTATCCTTAGATTAAATAACTATTTCTAATTTTCTAATGAAAGAATAAAATGCTATATTAATTACACATAAAAGAAAACATTTAAATATTACCTATAACTAACCATACACATCATAAGTGATGAATATTCCTTCAAGTCAACCATGTCGATGCCTTAACATTGATGTAGCTTAGCATTAATGTAGTAAAGGCTATGTTGATGCATTAATGTCGATGCAAGAGCCATAAATACCTATAAATACAAGTGTACCTACCACATTTATGATATTTATTTTATTAATTGTAGGAAAATTATGTTATTTTGTTTTCATAGAGTTAGCAATGGTTGGCGAGTGTTGATAGTGTAGTGTGAAGTAATTGTACAAAGTTCTTATTCAAGTGCATTATATCTAGATACATTGCATGAAAATAATAAAAATCAAGATTTTTTTACTCCATTGCAGCAATTTTACTTAACATATATTTTATTTTCTATGTTCTTTCTTGTATATTGTGATTAGCTTAATGTTTACCTTTTCTTCCACTTAGAGTAATAATTTATGTTTGTATGCATGTTAGAATACCATGTAATAAATACAACTAGTTTCAAGCATAAAAACTTATCATTTAATAATCCCAAAACTGCTCTTCCTTGGTATGCCCAATAGTAAACACTTGATAACCTAAGAATGATTGCGTAACTTCAAGATCTATATGGAAAATCAAGAATAACTACTTATCATATAGGGTAGCATTGACATTAATTCATGTACTTAGATTAATTAGATTAATATTAATATTTTAATATCATTTTAATCAAGACCTTATACCATCAACAATCATATATCTTAACTACACTTAACCATATGAACTAAAGGCCAACATAGGTAATGTTGAGAAGATAGTGACCTATGATCATGTTTAGCTATCTAAAAATTCTACTAGTCTAGTCCACTAATTATGATTAGGTCATGCATAATGTTCATGATTTGTATGACTGGGAATAGGGAATAGATTACTACTCATCAATAAGCTTGATTAAAAACCCCATATGCCATGACCCTAAAACACCATAAAGAAAACACATGTTGTAACTTGTAACCTTCACCATTCAACTTTAGGCAAGATTTCATTGTAAATGTAAGGTTAGTAGCCCATGAGCTACAATCTTGCATACTTTAACTTGTTGGGGCTGAAAAATGCCTCATAAGTCTCTATTGTATCAGTAGTCTATATTTTGGTTAATACATTGTTTTCTTTTTGGTAAATTCTTGTGGTTAAGACTTTAACTCTTGCTTCCGAATGACATTTTTAGAGCCTACTGACTCTTTGAATGTGGGTTTGTCAGGGCATAATGGGCATGAACCTGCTTTGGGGAGGACCCACTGGCATTCCTATTTGGTGCATCAGTTAACCTCTTTCCCTTAAACATTTTTGTGATCAACATTTGTTTTGTTCATTCCCACTTCTAACATCCATTTTATCGGCATTGCTGTTGTTTATTTTTCTCCATCTTTCTTATTCCTTATCTTTTTCCATTCTATCACTAATGGAGGATTGCTCTTAGTCATGGGGGTCCTGGTCCAATTTTTTCAACTTTCTCCTAACCCCTACACCTTGGGTAGTCACCAGTGTTATATCTCCAAAATCCGTATTAGCCATATCACAACTCAGCCAATGAACTTTACACCGAGGCAAGGTATCAACTATATTGTGATTTATTTATCCTTGCTAATATGAGACTGTGTTGTGTGTGTAGATGGAAATCATACAACAATGGACTGGATTTGGAAGAAACACTTAGGATGGACTGGTGCTGGAACAGTTATGCAAGGAACAAGATTGATGATGCAGTTATGGATGGACAACAAAAAGTGCAATTCTGGCATTGGTAGCAACATGCCTTCTTCTTTTCTTCTCTCTCTCTTCTCCCCTAGCTAGCAAATAAGGCTGGATGTAAAATGTCTATAGTGTTCACTCTTGTGGTAATGAATACTAATATTGCCATGTATTGTAATGATGATCTGTTCATGTGTCACCCCATTCACCATTAGTGTCATTCAAGTCAATAATCCCATACCTCCCCAATATTTTGTAAGGAACTCGAGGATGAGTTTTCATTCAGTCATGGGGGTATGATGAGCCACGATATCGCGTACACAATATCGCATCCTGCCTCATCTTTTATCAATAAGAGGTGGTGCCCTTTGTTCCAGGGGAGTTAGATTTAGACCCTTAGCCAAACTCTTGCAATTTTACCATTCCAGAGTTAGAATAATTTCCGTGTGCCCGCAGTAGGAGTCATAGAGTGAACCGATCTTTATTCGAGCAAATTGTACCTAAGCACACATTTGTGTATGGCAATAAAGATGAACTTTATGCTAAACCTTGCAACATACGGACTAAGCTAATTAGTAATTAATTCTTATTGAATGTTTAACGCTTTCTTAGTTAATTAATTTCTCTCTCAACCCTTGATCCTCTTAGTTAAGTGCACTCAATACAACTGCTTCGAGCATGCATGTAGCACTTAGTAACCCAGTAACGATTAGTGTTTGGTAATCCCAGTAGCGTTATACTAGTTTAGGATGTGTACAGCAAGTGGGAATGGATATTGGTGCTAGGACAATTAGAACCTAGTTAATGAATAGTTAATGTAAGTTATTCACTTAGTTCTCTTTCCCTTTCTCTTATTAGCATAAGACATCCAAAAGATAAAAGTTATAAAAATCATGTACCTCAAGCTTACTTAACCATACAACCGTGACAATACAAGTAAGTTTGGGAAGACAACGATTGATTAACCTTGAGTGTTCCATTAAAGCGTGTAAGCACTTAGTCCTTCGAGTTTGACCAGATTGCGTGTGAAATGCTCATATTCGTATGGTTGAGTGTAGGGGTACCTCGTCACTCATCAATGGATGATAAAGTTGATAAATGCAAAGTAATAATTGGAACAATAAAAATAAACAAGGAAAAATAAAGCTTGAACTGGTTATTTGACCTCAACAAACCGAGTTGCAATGGAGATTGATCTGAAACACATGAAATGAAAGTCAAAGAATTCGATCCCCAAAAGGGAGGAAGACATAGCCGATGAGAAAGAAAAATTGATGTCTAAGAGAGATGGGAACTCATAATTAAATACCATATTAAAAATTCTAGCCAATATAGCAACAATGGTTTTCAACAGGTTATCTTCAAAAATCACATTCATAATAAATGGAAAATTTCAATAAGAGTTTGATAAGTAATGGAAGATCCCAAATTCACATAGAAGTAAATCTTTGTGCAAGTTATACAAAAGTATGATATTTCTTCAAAATTCCATGTTCTAGTTCATAGCATGTGCAACCTTCCATCAACCTATTCTTTAGCAACAAACACCAAGAAATTAGTAAAATCTAAATCCAAAAGCTCAACAAAATGATATTATAATAAGATGTTATTAGATACCAAAATAAGAATTTACAAGAGAAATATTTCAAAATGGAAAGATCATAAAAATATAAGGCAGGTTAAATAAAAGCTAATTAAAAGATTTCACAATATAATGGGGCACAATCATTAATGTTTTAAAGGTGATGAGATCAAATCATCCACAATGTTAATTCAACAAAGATTAAAGAAAGATAAACATAAAATAAGGAGTTAAAAATGTGGCTTGTTACAATAGATGATTATGTGATCAATAAAAGATGTTAGAACTAATTACAATGAACTTTTTTTAATCTAATTGGTTAAAACTATTTGATGAAGTGAGAATAATGCAATTACATCAACGTAGCCCTGTCAAAGCATCTTAGGATGCATAAAGATGGGTACATCAATGTTGATGTAGGCATTGCCTATAGAAATGCTCACATCCCTAAAATTTATGGCATTATTTGGTTGTACCCTTAGCCAAACTGTTGCAATTTCATTTTGTAGAAAATAGAAAACTTTTTTCTCTTACTGCCCACAAAATGGATTGAATTAATTGTATAGCATTTTATTCAAGTGCAATATATACCTAGACATAGTTGCATGAACAGTAATAAAATCAAGATTTCCTCCATTCATTGCTGCACTTCGATTAGTTTAACTTTACTTTCTAGCAATTTACTTCAAATGTAATTTACTTTATTGTTATTAAATATTTAATATTTTAATTTGTAATCAACATGAGTACAACTATTTCAAGCATAATATATTAATGCTTAGTAATCCGAGTAGTAAAAACTTGGTATGCCCAATAGTATACACTTGATAGCCCAACAGTGTTAATATACATTCAAGATATGTATAGAAATTGGGAACAGATGCTCCACATTTAGGCTAGTTTAGTTAATCAATTAGTTAATTACTTAGTTAAGTAAAATATTAAATCTTGCTCTATTCAATTATTTAGTAGATACATAGAATAACAAAAATTATAAAAATGAACATCTTATACCTTAATCAAACTTAATTACACCAACAAATTAACATAAGTGTTGATTAGGAAGACAATGATTACCAATCCACATCTTTCACCATCTAATAATATCAACCATCTAGGTAAAGAGAATCTACAAAATTTGACAAGATTGCAAATACATGTTAGTGATTCATATGATTGGGTGTAGGGAGTACCCACTGCTCATCATTGGCATTATTGCCAAGGACTCATTTTAGCTAAGTGTACTAAGTACTATTAGATAGTGAAATCATATAAAGTTATTGTAAAAGGAAATAACATATTATTCTTTAGAAAAATAATAATAATAATATTTTATCAAAGGCACACTATATCAGAATTAACTAAGATGGCTTGTTCTCATAGGAATGATTTACCACCACTTGTTGATGACTCCAACCAATAACAACTAGAAGAGATGTTTGTGAGAAATCTGAACAACTAAAGTTTGTCTATGCACATACGAATCCCTATTATCTAGACTTTGATTTCATCCTCCATCAAGCTAAACAACAACATTACAAGGCTCTCAAGAGCAACATTATGTTAGCTCTCTGTCATTCAATTCTTGCAATGCTCATGGTAGCACTCATAAGACTCGGTCTCAAATCAACAAGCCCAAATTACCAATTAACAGAGCACCTTAGTAAAGAGTATCAACCAACAGAGAGCTAGTGTGAGAAACATTAATACATGGAGGCAGGATATGAAGCCTCCAAGGAAAAAAAATTCCAATTCCACTATTTCTACAATTACCAAAGGAGGACCCAAAGTTTCTATCAAGGCAAGATCAACACCAAGGTCCTCCTCCTTTAGCTGAGGGAGATACAACTCAGCAATGATTACAATCAATCTTGCTGGATAACTAGGATGAAGAAAAAACTGGTTTCAAAACTAGAAGAACCTCATGGCCAAGATCTTTGAACCATTCATTAAAAGAACAATTAAGGAACCAAAGGAGAAGGACAAATTGGCACCACTCTCCTAGTCCTTCACCTTCACCATCCTTCTCATTGCCAAACTTTGATAGGAGGGAATATAACCAAAATAGAAGGAGGAATGATTGAGAGTAAGATGGAGATAACAAAAAGTACCATCATAGGGATGTGCAAAGCAAGCATAGTCAACAACAAAGGAAGATAAGCATTATCAAGAAAGAAGGAATAGCAGGGTACATCATAGGAGGCATAGGCATGATAAGGACCACCATGAATATAATGACTATGATAAACCATTATTGGCTATAAGAAGCATGATTAATATTTCAAAAGTAATTTGTATTCCTACCAAGCATCAAAGGGATAGTTAAATCAAGTGGCTTAATATGAATAACATCCCTAAATTTGAAGAAGGGTATAATGTTGATTCACATCATCATTTACAAATTTTTCATGATATTTGTGCCTTGTAGAGTATTGAAAACAAGTGGCATAAACTCAAATTGTTCCCTAGGATACTTATCAAAGAAGCTGAAAGTTGGTACTGATCCTTGAAACTATAATCTATTCGTAGATAGAGCACGATGCTAAAGTTGTTTAATGATAGGTATCAAATGTACTCTAGGATATCCAACATGAGAAAATAATTTCAAGGGTGGAAAAAAGACAATCATGAATTCCTTGATGTAGCCTTCAAAAGATAGTACTATCTTTTTCACCACTACCCATGCCATGGTTTCTCTTAAAGGGAATAGCTTCACCAAAAAATAGATGGGCTCTAAAACAAAACCAGAGACACCCTTAGAGTTTATGCCCAAGGGAGGTTGTTAGAAATGAGGGTCCATTGAATCCAAAGGGATATTGAGCAAGTGACCAAAGAAGAGGAAGAACTTAAAAAGAGAGAAAGTGCAAAAGAATTCAACAAAGATCCCTCCATTTATAAAATGGAGATATGTTTTCATGATTTAGAAGAGGAAGCACCACTAGACGAAGTAGCACAAAGAAAAACCTTACCAACCCAAAAATCTATTATAGAAATATCAACCAAGGTGGATAAAATGTTGAACTTCTTGGATGAGAAGTTTCAAACTTTTCTAAAGATTAAGAACGAAAAAACATAACAGGAGAACTAAGATAGGAAGAGGAGAAGAAAAAATATAGGAAAGAACTATTATTAGCAAAAAGATAAGGTTGCAATAGTTAATGAGGCTATATATTCTAAAATAGATGAAGAATGATGTGACATATGTCAATATAAACATTCTAAGGGATGTTGTTCTATATTGTCGCATTTACAAGAATCTAGGATGTGTGCTTTAAATCTAAAGTTTGCAAAAAGGTAATTGCCCAAGAGATTTTCTTATCCACAAGACAATTATTTGTAGTAATTCCACTAACCACAATATTATCCAATTGGAACACCACCTCAACATCATGACCATTATCATCAATGGTAAAATTCACAATTGTGGGAGATACGCCATCAAGGTAGCAATAACCTTATAGTTAACTAGATCCATATGGTTATATTGGCCAAAAACCTATATCTCCTCATGGCTTTGCAAGTCACACTTCCTTCTTCCATTAGTATTATTCCCCAAAATATCATTGAACACCTACTCCACAAGCTAAATATCCTTCCACTTATCCTTCTCATTATCCACCATCTTATCCTACACCTTTCAATACTATTCCTTTGTGACTTGTACCACCTATGCAAGGAGAAATTCCATCACAGCCTCAGCAACATAATGTCACAAGGGTTGTGAACTTATAACTAAATTACAATTCAAGAGGTTATAAGCATAAAGCTAAGAAACACACTCTCTTTAGACCCAATAGTCCATCAAAACCCTTACAAGCATCTTTGGCTGCTAACCCTTTGCAAACTACTTAGAAAATAACTACTAAGCTACCTTAAAATCAAAGATCCAAAAATGTGCATACTATCATGTTAACACATGTAGTTACTAATTAGACTAATACATGACACCTTCCTAGGAAAAGAATTAATCTTAGAACTCCCCTAATCTACTTACAGATTGCAGGAAATGAGCAATGGAAAGCTCTATTAGACTCAGGTTTCGAGATAAACTTAATCTTCCAAGAGATGTAGAAAACCTAAAACCTACCTCCAATAGAAAATGCAATATCTAATTAGATCTTATTGATCAATCCATCACTGTTCCCTTGGAATTGATGGAGGATATTGTGACTATCATTTATGAATGGTCCAATCTAGTGGATTTCCCAATAATCCACATGGACAATTGTAAGGGGGACTTTCCTGTTATCATGAAAAGGGCTTGGCTTAGTACAATTAATGCCAAGCTAGGAATCAAAGACCTTCCCTTGAAGATCTCCAAGGAAAATAAACTTGAAAAAATAGAGAAGAAGAGGATCCCATGCATCAAGTATTTTGACATAGGATGCCACTACATGTAAACAATATGGACCATAAAAAGGACCTTCATCACAACATGCAAGAAGCATACTAAAACTTTAGATGTTCAAAGATACCTATACGCAACAGCCACCAAACAAGAAGGTATTTAGTGGCTGACCATGGATGATAACTCTGATTCAAAAATGTACATGGAACTAGTTGAACTCATCAAGAGTGCTTATATATATAAGATGGATGAAATGGAGTAAATTCTGAACCAACTCTTCCATAAAGAAATAGCAATGCATTGGGGAGAGCTGAAAATTCCTGAAAAATTTAAACAAGAATCCCTTGAATTAAATCCTTTACTGAAAACTTTGGAATATATATTTCTTGATAATGATAAGCCAATAATCATCAATACCAATCTCACTCAACAAAAAAAAGAAAGGCTACTAACATATGTGAACAAATCATCAATAGCTTTTATTCGATCATATGATGAATTAACTGGAATAGATCTATGCATATGCTAGCATCGAATCTATACAAATTTTAGCATCAAATCAAAGAGGTAGCCGCAAAGAAGATTTAATCCTAAGCTAAAACAAGTTATCAAATATGAAGTTGAAAAACTTCTTAAGGTAGAATTCATCTATTCAGTGGCAATTAGTGAGTGAGTAAGTACACTCATTATTTTGCCAAATAAAGAAGTATAGTGGAGAGTCTGTATAGATTTAAGGCTATTGAATAGGGCCACTTTCAAAGATCATTTTCCATTACCATTTGTGAACCAAGTACTAGATACAACTATAGGACACCATTACTATAGTTTTCTAAATGGATACAGTGGCTACAACCAAATCCAAATTACACTAGAAGGCCAAGCTAGGACAACTTTCATAAGTTCATATGGGACTTTTGCATATAAAAATATGCCCTTTGGCCCTTATAATGTTCCTACAACTTTTTAGTACTTGTTCCTGAGCATCTTTCAGCAACAAAGTGATAGTGGTATGGAAGTTTTCATCGATGACTTCTTCACCTATGGTACTAACTTCAAATAAGCATTGAAGTATCATGAGCAAGTACTTAAGTGATGTGTAGAAACAAACCTGCGACTCAACTAGCAGAAGAGCCACTTCATGGTTAGAGATGGTAATTATCTTAAGGCATAGAGTTTCAAGAAAAGGAATATAAGTGAACCTTGAGAAAGTAAGGATCATTCAAAAAATAACTAGACAACCTCAAACTATCAAAGAGGTGAGGTCATTCCTTGGCCATGCTAGTTACTACATGTAGTTCACTGAAAATTTCTCAAAAATAGCCAAAGCACTAGTAGAGCTCACCAAGAAAAATGCAATCTTTGAATGAACTAATGAATGAAAAAAAAGCATTCTAGCACTTAAAGCAAAAGCTCATAGAAACTTTGATTCTATGTGCCTTAGATTGGTTGAAGTCATTTCCTATCATGACATATATCTAATTATGCCTTGGAAGTGATGCTTACATAAATGGATGATCAAAAATTTCCATATTACATCCATTATACAAGTCGGAGCATTGTGGATGTGCAACTCAAGTACACCACCATTGAAAAAGAAAACATGACTATGGTGTATGCCTTGGAAAAATTTAGGCACTATGTGCTTAGATACCTAATTTTTGTGCACACAGACCATAATGCAATTTGATTCCTTATGAACAAACTAGTGGTAAGCCTCCATGTCATATGGTGACTAGTAATTTTATAAGTTTTTTATCTTACCATGGTGGACAAAAAATGGAATAAGAATATATTTGTAGATCACTTATATCAATTGTGATGGGACAATAATGTGGATGAAGAACCTTTATCTGATCAATTTCTAAACAAACTCCTCTTTACTAAGTCCATGGAAATTTAAGCACCAAGGTTTTCAATTGGTATGATTAGTTCCTCTTATATCTACTCACATAGGAGACTCCTATAGAATGAGATCATAAGAAGAAATAACAATTTCTTTACCAAGTCAAACATTGCATGGAAATCAAAGGTAACCTCTACAAGATTTGTGCCAATCGCCCAGTACGATGGTTTATACCCGATGCAAATCAATTGCAAGTCCTCCAGGATGCTAAAGAAGGTCCTTGTGGGGACCATTACTTACGAAGGAGAACTACCACAAAGATCCTCATGGTAGGATACTTTTGACCAATAATCTTTAGGGATGCTCATCATTTCTTCCATTCATGTGAAAGATGTTAACAAGATGGAGGAATGACCACCCAAATGGAGGGCAAAAATAATCAACGTTATGTTTGCCTTGAAGAGGACTCGAACTTCCACGCTCCTTAGCACGAGATTTTGAGTCTCGCGTGTCTACCATTTCACCATCAAGGCATCTCGAAAGAAAATCTAATTCCATTAAGCAGATATCTATCTTATGATCACTTATATTGATATACGGATATATAATCCATGACAAAGAAAGATAGAGTATTCGAGTGTTGATATCGACTGGTTATCTAGGTCCAGGTTGAATCGTCCAAATCCTACATCCAGGGATATAAGTGGAATCCAAATTTCGGAATAGTTAGACTTTTGTGTATTTTTTAGGCCATTAGTTCTTAAAGCTCCATCTCTCTCCGGGTAGGCCATTAGTTCTTAAAGCTCCATCCTCTCATGTCAATCTAATGAGCCGTGGAGAGAGCAAAAGGGCTCTAGGGATAATCAGACTCGAACTGATGACCTTCACCAACTCATCATCAATACATTGCTGGGTTTATAATGACAGGGGCATTTGCTCATGGAGCCATTTTTTTATTAGGGACTATAATCCGGAGCAAAATAAGGATAACGTTTTAGCAAGGATGTTAGAGCACAAGGAAGCTATAATATCTCATCTAAGTTGGGCCCCCAACAATGGATTTAATTATTGAAGTCTTTCAACATTTGGGATATTAACTTCATGGGATCCATCACTTTCATGTCTAATGAGAAGGCCTACATTATAGTTTCTATTAACTACTATACCAAGGAGGCTAAAGCTACAACTGTATCTAACTATACATCTACCATTGCAGTTCAAGTTTTTTAACAATAAGTGGTAAATAAGTTTGGTGTGCCTAGAGCACTAATTTCAAATAATGGAACATATTTTCCAAGTTCTACTTTTCAAAATTTAATGCAAAACTTAAGGGTGTAACATAAACTCACAATAGCTTATCACCCCAAGCCAATCGTCAAGCAAAGGTCACCAATAGGGAAATCGTAAGAATCTTAACGCAACCCATTAGTAAGTATAAGAAAGATAGGAGCACTAACCTCAATGATGCCCTTTGAACATATCACTCAACATAGAAACTTTCTACAAGCTACTCTCCCTATGAGTTGTTGTACGAGAAATTACCAAAACTTTCAATTCAAATTGCACTCCGTACACTCACAACAACTTATGAACTTGACATAGACATTAACTTAGCATATAAAGAATAACTCATGATAGTGCTAGATTAAAATCAAAGAATACCATAATGATGCATGAAGTACATGAGGCATATAATAAATAATGTCACAATAACTAGGGAATAAGGTTCTCTATTGGAATCCCATGCATGTGCCTTAACAAACTAAGCTCCAGACATTATAGGAAGAACCTTACATAATCACTTAACTTTTTCTTATGAGGCTTTGATAATTTACCATCCAATAAGCCCTCATAAGCACATGTTAGCCAACATCCAACAACTTAAACCATTTATGGAATCCCAAGTAACCAACAACAACACTAACATCTTTCATCAAGAACAAGCATGCTCCATTTTTCGAATCTCCTCCCTTTAACTTAATCATGGGGGAGATATCCATATAACATGAATCTTGTTGATTATATAATATTTTTCTTCTTTCTATGTTATAATCTTATTTATATGTTTTTCATTTTCTTACATATTTTATTGATTATTTTATATCTTTTCCTTTTCTTTGTTAATTTCTTGTTATTTTATTATTATTTAAATTAGTCTTATTTGAAATCCCAGATTTTATTCCATTGCTACTATGAAACTTCAAAAGTATTAAATTTAGCTATCAAGATTATGATTGATTTAAAAAAGGCTAATTTTATCCTTGGATTATGCTCTCTACTAACAATCTATTAATCTTCTAATGATATTAAACATTAAAATTCATGGCATCCACCCATTCCATCTATTCCATATGGAGTTTGCATTATGAGATCATGAAGGTTCATTCACATTGAAACTAAAATGTAACATGTGATCTTGTTACCAAAAGAACTAGAAAAGGACCAAGTAGGAATGGAAAAATGTGTGATCTCAAGAGGATTTTTTGTGTTTTTTTCTTAACTTTCTTCTTGAGTTCTAAGATTCTTCATTAGCATATCATCACTCCTATTGTTGACCATAAAGGAAAGCATGTCTTTGCATGATGTAGTTCCTATGAAAAAGAAAATAAAATAACAAGAATTCAAAGCACATCCCTTAGACAATTTTATGGACTACAAGCATTAGTTATGGGGCTAGAAAGACATGTTACCCATACCTAAAGGCACACCTCTAAGGCCCTACCTACTTCCTTCTTTTTTTTCTTCTTCTTCTCTTGGAATGATAATTTTCCTTTGTGGTTATAATAGACTCTTGATGGTAGAAGAGTGATAAATCATGTTTTTCATTACTTCGATATCAAGGTGGCTACAATATTGGGTACATGATATTAGGTACGCGATATCCCAACCTAAGATGCGATATCGTACATTCGATATCGCAGGGTTACTCCCAGGTCTATAAATACCGTGCCCAAGCGCACAATTGAGAGTACATTTTTAGTAGTCAATAGTGAAGCTCTTGCAGTTTGTCCATTTGAAAGTTAGAATATTTTCCAAGTGCCCATAGTAAGATGTCTAAGTGTGAACGGATCTTTATTCAAGCATTGATGTACCTGAGCACACCATTGTGTTGGCAATACAGATGAGCTCTTTGATCCATCCCTTGCAACACTTGAGATATCCTTTCTCATGCATTTATATTTTATTTTATGCTATTTTATTTTATGCACTTTACCTTCATGTTGTTAGCACATCAATTCATTTTGATCAATTAAGAAAATCGTTAAATTACACAAGCATGACCCCTTCAAGCATACGTGTGACATTTGGTAGCTCAGAAACAATTAGTGTTTGCAGTGTTTACACAAAGTTCAAGATGTGTTTGGAAAGTGGGAATGGTTACTTGTGTTAGGCTAGATTAGACTTTAGTTCCCTTAGCAATTAATCACTTTTACTTTTAATCACTCCTACTTTTATTCTTGTTCTAGGTGAGTGATTTCATAAAAACACAAATAATAAAAATCTTACACCTCAATCACACTTAACCATACAATTGCATTCCACAAGTGGGACTAGGAAGACAACGAACAAACAACATGTACACATTGTTTAGCTCTAGTGTACTTAGAAACTATAGTCTACGAAATTTGACCAGATTGCATGTGAATGCTTGTGATTCATATGGTTGGGCATAGGGATACCTTGCCACTCATCAAAGAGGAGGAATATGTCAATGCGAGGCCACTGTAATTGGAATGAACTTAGTCTAAACATGGAACAAACCAATATCAAATCATCTTAATGACATACACCAGGGTTCTTGTGAGACTAGGATACAGATAACCTATTCATTATTCTCTATCTTCCATTTACTTACTCCACTATTTATCTCCTCACTTTCTTATACCATGATAAATTAATATTTTTGTTTTCTAGTATGCATAATCCTAATATAATCCCTCCTATGGGTAGGGAACTAAACTTAAACTAATCATTCATCATCCTTAGTGCTTATGACTTCTTGTGATGAGGATATGTGAGTGCTTAATAGGCATATGCCTACTTTGGGAAAAACCCACTTGCATCTTCTTTGGTTTATCTTACGCCAAATTCCTTAGTCATAGGATGATTATACATTAGATCATCTTGATAACCTTGAAATATCTAGTTTTTCTTTCTTTTGACATTAGAACATCCTTCAAGAACTCATCCCATGCACTCTAATTGCTTCTATTTGACAAATCATATCCTCTTCCATGTTTTTGCTATGATTCTACATCTTTTTGGCTTCTATTTGGCTCTTATTTCGACCCTAAACTCACTTGGAATTCCTCCATTTTTAAGTGAAAAATATAACTACACATAGCTACATCGATGCATCCCCATCGATGTAATGCGATGAGTTGACGCAACCACATCAACACATCCCCATCAATGCATGATAAAAATACTATATATAGGCATGATACTTGGCTCATTTTCACCATTTTTTCTAGATGCTAGAGGAGTTTTTGCCATTTTTCATAGCCCAAGAACCTTTCAAGAGCCCTAACTTTCAAATTTCTTACCTAAATTTACTTGTTTTTTGATCCTTGAGCTATTAGAGGTATGCTTTACATCTTGGGAGCATCAAAACTAAGTTTCTTTTATTAAATTTTAGAATGAATTAATAATCAAAAGAGTTAATATCAACAATTAAACTCCGTTAGAATGGGAATAAAATAATAATAATAATAGAATAATATCATAGGCCTGAAATCATTAAACAAAAACATAATGACAAAATTCTAATGTCTAACCAAGAGAACATAACTTGATCCAACAAGAATTGTAGCCAAAGAGAACAAAGGTTATGCCTAACATGAATTATGTTTGTAATCGCAAATGGCAACCAACATAGGACCATAGTCAAGAGGACCATCATAGCCTAGGAAGAAGCAACCCCAAGGAGGAAGGGCCCAATAGCAAGAACAACAACCTTAGGAGCAAGCAATTAAAGCTGCACACACTACCAAGCACCTATGGAAAAAGCCTAGGGTGGAATTTGTTGGGCAAAGGGCACCCAAAGAACCAACAAGTTAACATAGTACGAGGTTCCTATAATTGTTTAAGAAAGATTGCATGAGCATTACACCCAGAACACATAGCAGAATACAAGCAAAAAAGATAGGCCAATCTAGGTAGGATGAGGTCTTGAGACCAAGACCTAATTTGGAGGTCATGCTTACAAAAGCTTGCCTAGAAAAGATATGAACCAAGAAGATCCAAAGCTCCATCCTATAGAAGCTAAACTTCAAATCATTCCTAAAGCTAGAAATAGAAGAAGTTTGAACACAGCTGCAAGGGTCTCCTCTATGACCCATTCTCTCTACTAATGGGAAATGGTACATGGAAGAGTCCAACCTCTTCAAGAACAACTAACAAAGATATGTAAGTGTCAAAATCAAATTCATCACCATCTCTTACGTAGCTGAGGCTATTACAAAAGCTCTTTGTCTACCAAACATTGGGATAATGCTAGTATAAATATCTAGTATGTGAATTGAAAGGCTAAGAAGGAATGGGTTCAACAATGTTATGAAAAGGATCATAAGAATTATGGTGCCATAACTAAGGTGGAGAGAGCCTACTTCAAGATTATGACCTATAACCTTAATCCAATGGTGAGGCCATGCAAGATCACAGTCTTCTCTACTAGGACATGTGCAACTCTAAGTGGAAATTTCCTTGTCAACCGATCATAACTCATCTTCCTTGAAATAGCAAAACATATCAAAGAAAATGAGAAGGGTAGGAAGACACTTCCCTTACCATGCTAGATTAGAAAACTATGCAAGATGAAAGGGATAGCTCACTATTCTCATGATGTGGTTCGTTGCATCCCTACCACATGATGGCAATATATGATGAAAGGAAAAGTTGCTACCAAGTCACAAAAAGATGAACAACCACCACCACCAATACTTGTAGCACCAGAGGTGATACTAGAGATACTTGTAGTTGTTAAACATCTTACGAGTAATAGCTACAGCAATAATAAGCCTATGGCAGTGGTGGAAAATCTTTCATGTCCTATCCAACCATAAGCCATTTAAACAAGGTCACAAGAACTGTTAACTATTTGGACAATGATAGAATACCACTATTCTCAACATAGAGAAACTAGACATCCATCTATCCTAGTGCCAAAGATGTTATTGTATCCATCCTAAGATAAACAATTCTCGAAATCTGTAGGAATACAATAACCTTCTCTATCATGGTGGAAGAAGAAGAATAGGCAATGGTCTTGGTCATGCCACATAAGGGCTAGGAGATAGTGGTAGATGTGATGGTAGAATGAGTTAGTGAATCCCCAAATGCTCCTATTACATCTATACCTAACATTGTTGTTATGGCAAACATACATATATTAAGAGGAGAAGGGAGCAGACAGATGAGTGTTGTCCAAAATGAAGAAGTATTGGAATGACTAGTGGGAGTTGGGCTACCACTTCTAGAAATCTTTGATCTTCCAAAAAAATATATCAACAATCTAGTTACAACTAATGAAGACAAGGGACAAATTATTAATTACCAATGCACAACTTGAGGAGGCCACCACTAGTAATTGATGGTTGATTGCTAAGGTTGCGAAACTAGGAGTCCATTTCTCTAATCTAGTAATTCTTAAACCAAAGCTAACAAGAGATGAATATTTTTAGCAACTTCAACATAAATACCAAGAGGCTGAGAATGCAAAGGAGATGTCAATCTTTGAGGCATCGCTATTAAAAAGCATGGTCAACAACACTGAATGTGATCTTTTACAAGTTCATAAGGAAAATCTAGTCCTTAACTGTAATAACCATTGCCTACACAATGTTGAGTAGTAGAAAGAGTAGATTTTAAAATATATTCCCTAGTAATAGGAATAGCATGCCAAGGTAAACTTGGATCTGAAGAGGTTAGCTATAGAGAATAGAAATCTCTCGATGGAAGAGGTTTGGACCCTTCTCTAAAAGACTACTATTAAGATTGTTGCCTTGAAGAATAAATCCCTAAACTTCAAAAGAGTGAAAATTCACCACAGGGACTAGGTTGGAGTGCTTAAAGAGGTCAATGAAAAAGAAATCAAGTTGTCCAAGATGAAGGAGACTAAGGTTGTCTAGCAACTTCAACAAAGAGGTGATGCATGGTAACCCATCTTTGATGTACTCAATGTATACAATCAAGTGGAGATCTACATGAAGGAGTTACAAATCAAGAAGATGATTGAATACATGGAGCTTCCCAACCTCCATTATGCAAACTTGGCAATGTTGACCATGGGAAGACCCAAGACTAAATTCAAAAAGTAAGTGGTCAACTCTTACATTCTTTATGAGGCAAAGTTTAAGCTCCATAAAGAGACAAAGCAAAAGTTGGAGGTAGGTAACATGGAACTTGAGGTTCTCAAGAGCAAATTCACGAATCAACAATTTGTTGTAGAGAACCTAGCCAAAAGAATGAGTGATAACCAAGAGCTACAAAACCTTGACTGTACATTTGACTTTAAATGTAAAAAATTTGCATCCTAGTTTGTAAATATGAAGGGGATGTTTCCATCACTTCCGTACCCATGGGATATTCCAACACTAGCACATCTCAGTGAAGTAGCTTGGACATTTCATGATTCACATGGTAAAAATAAGAAAATGAAGGCACTCTAGGATGCCTTTAAATTTTTGGCAATAGTAGAAGAATAGCCTCGACCACCAATAGGGCAAGGACATGATAAAGAACCCTTCATGCCATAGAAGCCTCCATCTCCTTACACGGTATAAAGAATTCATCTCACCCATACTTTGGTAGACACTTTCCAATTTATAATAATAAGTCTAGCATTCTTTGTGTAAATTATACAATCCATTTTTTGTAAATGCAACACCCAAAGTTAGTTAGTCAGTCAATCAATTAGTCAGTTACTAAAATTCCATACATTCCTAAATTTTATAAGAAACTTGATCCCATTTTTGTTCACTTAGGGACAAGTTGTTAGTTAATCATGGGTGTATGATGAAGTGTGAATAACATGACTACATCAATGCATGGCCATTGACATATCCTTGTCGATGCATCTCAAGATGTGTTGACATGGGTACATTAACGCTAAAGCAGGTATTACCTATATAAATGTGCACACCTCTCACATTTATGGCACCATTCAGTCGTGTCCTTAGCCAAACTCTTACAATTTCTTTCTATAGAAATTAGAAAAATTTTCCCTCTGAGTGCTTGTAGCATGAAATAAATTGATCATACAAAATTTTATTTGAGTGCAACATGTACCTAGACACAATTGCATGAACAACAATGAAATCAAGATTTTTTTCATTCATTGCAACACTTATATTAATTTAACTTTATTTTCCAAAAATTTACTGTGAATGCAATTTACTTTATTGTTATTAAATATTTAATATTATAGTTTGTAATCAACATGAGTATGACCACTTCGAGCATAATATATTAATGCTTGGTAATCCCAATAGTGGATACTTGGTATGCCCAACAGTAGACACTTGGTAGCCTAGCAGTGTTAATATACATTCAGGATGTGTATGGAAAGTGGGAACGGATGCTCTATGTTTAGGCTAGTTTAGTTAATCAATTAGTTAATTAGTTAGTTAACTTAAATATTAAATCTTTCTCTATTCAATTATTTAGTAGATACAGAAAATAATAAAATCATAAAAATTAATATCTTATACCTCAATCACACTTAACCATACCAACAAATTAGCATAGGTATCAATTGGGAAGATGATGATTATCAACCCACATCTTTCATCATCTAATAATATTAGCCACCTAGCTAAATAGACTCTATGAAATTGACTCGATCACACATACATGCTAGTGATTTGTATGGTTAGGTGTAGTAAGTACCCACTGCTCATCGCTATTAATCTACCTAGATTTGAAAGACCAAAATGAAATAAAATAACTATTTGGTTGTTAAAAACTAATTTTTAGTTGTTTCTATGTTAAATTTGAGTTTTTAAGGTTCTCAAGACATGTCTAATTAAGGGCTCAAAAACTAATTTCTAGAGTTTACTATACCAAATTTGGCTTCACCATTGCAATTGAAAGGTCAAAATTTGCTAAAAATGACTATTTGTTTGTTGAAAAATGATTCTAGGATCAAAAGTTGTGACTATATTAAAATCCCAACGTTTATACAAATTTTGAGACTTCTTGAGAGAGATTCCCAAGAGGTCCCCATCCTAGGACTACTTCAAAACCAACACACTTAATAATCTAGTTTTTATCTTAGCTTCTTTTGTTCACCCCCTTGAAACTGGTTGGTCTAATTTGACTAGCATTCAATATTTAAACTTTTTTAAAAATTTTAAATTTTAAATGAATTTTTGTTGCTCATTAAAGTATGGAGCTTTAATGTTTGCGAGTGCTAGACAAGATAGGGAATTGCAATATTGTCAACATTTGCAAGCACCAAGGGAGGCAGGAACCTACAATGTTGTTGGTATTTATAGACACTGCATGTTCATACTTTCATAAAGACAAACATGTAATCTATAGTGAAAGGTTGTAGATGTAGTTTGCTAAGCAATGCTAGAAATGACTTGGGTAGCAAGACTAGTAACATAAGTAGGCACTAGTGACAATGATAAGGGATTGGCATATAGGTGGCAACAACAGCAACAGATTGGTGCATAGGCAATGACCATGGGAAGAAACTAGCATACAAGTAGTAAGGAAAGAGTGGCAAGGATTTCATTTTTTATTTTTAGGGAAAAGGAGAGAAGGCAAGGTTAGGGTAGACTATGCATGGCCACAACTTCATGTCATGCTTTGGTGCAATAGTAACATGCACTTTGGTATGTCCAATAATGTGCATCCATGCATGAAATTTTATTTTTATTATTTGTTAAACTTAATATTCAAATATGCTTAGAACTTAACATAACTATCAATGTGGACATGGTGGCTAGCTAGTTGATGACTAAGAGTTCTTAATAACTTGGAAGTCAAGGGTTTAACTCCTAGTTTGCTCAAGTTACCTTTTCATAAACCATGCATCAAATTAGGACAAAATTAGTATCATTGGAATCATCTCTGCAAGCACTACATGTTGGACTCTAGTAAACTTTGTTATCTCGTAGTCAGAATTTTTAAGAAGTCAAAAAGAAAAAATAAATATTAGTTAAGAAATTAATTAACATCACATTAATTAGCTTTTCCTTTAATTTTAACTAGTAGAGCTTATCTTGAAAAATAGTGATAACTAGCAAAATTGTGACCTAACTTAACTAACATTAAATCCTTCTATAAATTAGAATGAGTTACAAGGTTCAATCCCACCCAAGATGAAGAGTAACAACAAGATTAAGGCTAAGGAGTGGGGCAAGAAGAAGTAACAACATACAAAAGTTAGTTATTTTAAGAGTCACTACAAAGTGACCTATCCCTCCTTCTATGATTTTATCATGTAGAAAATGTTACTCAGTCTTAAAGTTATTTTACATCAAAATCATGGCCTAAAAACTCCCAAGTTTGTTCATTTCCTATTTGAGGTGAAAGATTATAAGTTTATAAAGATGTCTCAAATATTTGATTTTCTCATTTTCCTTACTTATAAGCCTAGTTTGTATAATGACTTGATTCTTGAATGGTGTAGTTGTTATTGTACTACATCTTGTATTGCTTCAACAATGTTTTTGGGTATTGCTAAGTTAACCTAATATACTATAAGACATTGTTTGAATTTTCATGTTAGTGAGGATCCATTGAAACCTAATTGCAAATCCCATGAATTTCATGAGTTTTGTTCAAAGGATATTTTTGAGTATGTGAAGACCACTATGGTCCCTTGTATAGGTTTTGAAGAAGGAGATTTTAATGAAAAGGTTGAATTTCAACTATATTTATTTTTAGATAATAAGCTTTTTTGGCAACCACGTACTTATGTTATCTTTGTGTATGCTATCTTCCTATTTAATGGTGAAAAGAATGGTGGAGTATATGATTGGTCATATTTTTAGTTTGCTCATTTGTTTGCCATGATGAAATTACTTGCTACTATCTTTAAAACATGAAGAGATAAGTTCACTATCTCAAAAGATTGAGAAGCTATTATACAATCTCAAAATTATAAAGGTGTTGATGAAGTATTTAATATTTCTTATTACGTTTTTGAATTCATTAATTATTTATTAGTATTATATTTTTATGTTCCAGTGAACTCTAGAGTGTAGCTTGAACTTAACATTGAGGCCATGAACCCTGAAAAGGATAAGTTGGGGAAATAAAGTTTAAATGTAACTGTTTCCTTAGTCTTTTTGAACTCTCTTGCTTTTAATTGAATTAATGTTTTTGCTTATGCAATTATTTTGTTCCTTAATTAGAAAGCTTGCATTGATTCTCTTGTTGTTTACAAGAAATCATAAACAACAAAGGGTTTATCAAAGGTAATTTGATATGCTTATGTTATTCTTTTGACTTTTTATCTTATAATGATAATATTACTATTTATTTATAGACACTAGTAGGTTGAGGATTCCTACCTACGGAATTAAGAAAGGTAGGTTAGAAATCTAATGCTACAAAATCTACTTCAACCAAGGCCACTACCCCACCACCAATGTCTCTTAAGTTAACATTTCCTTGAGTTACTTCCATTAAATCTTCCGCTTTATCTACCACTCCTATTATAGTTCTAGTGGCTTTCTCCTCTAACGCTACCTCTATTACTTTGTACCTATTAATTTCCATTAAAGACTTTTCCTACTCCCTTGCTCAGTTGGTCCATGATACTAAAGAGGGGATTCTAATGTTTTGATGTCTTAGTAATTGAATCACCGAGAACATATCAAGCTTAGTTTAAGAAGGATTGCTCCAGAGGCCCAAGGATGCAACTTCAAAAATCATTTTGAGTTAATACTGTTTAGTAATACTTCTGAGTATCACCAAATTCTAGAAGATTCTCTTAATGTAATTAAGAATTTTGAGCAAATATTAGGAGAGTTGGAGAGTTCCTCTTGTCTTGTGTGACATATAATGAATACTAAATGACTTTTTTAAATGGAGAATGATAAGATTCATGTAAGAGATTTGATTTGTCATAATTCTTCGTATTACTTTTGCTTCTCACTTATCTAACTATAATTTTTTTTTGTTTGTTTAGGAAGGAACAAGAGTAAAAGAAAGATGTTACTCAACTTGATGCTTAGGTTGAACTATTGAAAATTGAGCGTTCAAAAGTTGAAGGTGCTAAGGAGGTTGCATGGAACATTGTCAACTATTTCCATCAACTTGATAGTGGGTTGGCTACTTGTCGCAATTTGCTCTGAAATGACACTGCTACCAAGGAGGAACAAGAGGCTTAGGCAAAAAAGGTTGAAGATTTAGTATACTCATTTGGGCTAAAATTTTCATTTCTTTCTTGTTTTTTATTCTTTCTTCAAGATCCCTCATTTCTTCATATTCCCTTCTTTCAAAGTTATATTTCTACAGTTGATGTACTAAACTTAAACACTTAATAAAATTTTCATTCTTATTTTCCACTGATATCCAACCATTGGTCCTAGATCATGGTTTGCTTTAATATCAATTATGACATCCCATTCTTGGATGTCAAGGATTAATGTGAATTAACCACTTGTAACTTAAATAATGTGCTTGAAAAAATAATAAATATTACTCTATTTTTATAGAAAAAGGAAAGGCAAGGTATGATCATTATTAATAATGAATACAAAAAATACAAAATGTTGAAGTAGGGGCCAAGGATTATCTTCTTATGTCACCAAGTACCCTTAGAGGCAATCCAACATTGCCACCATGGTTGAGCCCTAAAACCAAGGGGGTGATTAGTCTCTTCTTGTCCTAGTTAACAATGAGGTGTTAGCTTAGCTATAAGACTCTTAATTTGAAAGCTTCAAATTATGGATTTAATTTTGCTAGGTAATGCAGAGTTATAAATTCTTGTTGGACTATATCTTAGAGTGTATCTATATTATAATTATTTTGGGGTTCCAATACCCTCCGCTCTCTTCTTGTCCTGCTTCACCTAGTTGTAATCATTCACTAATGTTGGCTTTACAACTTTATGCTACTATTACCTGTAAGTTCCTACCCTTAAATGCTATAGGTTAAACTCCAAAGGGTACCATAAGTAATCACTACTCCTTATAATCAGTTACCCATTCATACTAAAGGCTAATTACATAATTTACATCTTATATTATAACTCCACTTCTTAATTAGGAATGAGATGTTACAATTTTGCACTAGTTGTGATTTTTTCCCCAAAATTAAAATCAATTCTATGAGATTTTATTAATTTGCAAAAGAACAAAGATTTTTTCAGCTAAATAATAGATACATATCATAAATATACAACTAAACTAGTGCTAGTCTATCCACTGATTATAATGCTATGTACTATAACCCTTGTAGATTGCATGGTTGCATGTTGGACTTACGCACCGATTATCATGTGGTGTTTGACAAATAACAATAACAACAACAACAACAATAATAATTAGAGTATATCAAATCACTCCACTCTTTTTCAATGTTTTCGAGATGCATTTTTAGGTTTTCATCTTTATTGCCAGTTTTGAAAAAACATCCTCCATGAAAAGGATTTGGCCTTATCTTTGTTCAAAAGTGCTCTTGTGGGGTTTTACTTATGACTAAAGGATTTCTTGTAAAGAGAAATGAATATAAAGTTTTTTTCACAATTACTTTCTCCAAAGAAAAATGAATATAAAGTTTTTTTCACAATTACCAAGAAGAACTAATGAAGGAACTAACAATGAAGTGTTAGCCTAGTAGTAAGACTCTTGATTTAGAATTTCTAACTTTTAAGTTTGATTCTAATTTGTAACTTTAAGTTATAAAGTTCCATTTAAATTCTACAAAAATTTTATGTTGATTGAATATTTATGGAGAGCATATAATCATCTACGGTATGCATGTTTATGGATAACATATAATCATCTAATTCATATTTACGGTATGCATGTTTATGGAGAACATATGATCATCTAATTCATATTTACGGTATGCATGTGCTATAATTTGATGCTTGAAATTTAGAATCTAATCACTTCTAAGGACATTTCCCTGCTATTCTTCATGGGCGGGGCGAAATCACATTACACTTGTGAGGGAGTGAGAGTAAAACGATTGAAGACAAACATAGATAATGATGATAGTAAGTAGATGATAGGAGTGGTTCTTTTCTTTGCATCATACATGTCTATGATTGAGAGGAACAAGTCGTGACCATAATTAAGCTCATGTGGACATCTTAAATGTTTTAAGAAGGATAGGTAAGGGTAAAGGTCTGGTGGGGGCCGTAAAGAGAGGGTGAGTTGAGGATGTGATGTGGAGCGACGAGGAGGGAACATAGGATTAAAACCAGCGAAATTGCAAACACGGAAGCTCTTTGCTCTCTTCTTTTCCCTGCCGCAAAAATGGAATGGCATGGAATTAGGTGACCAAGTCAACCATGTTGTGCTTCATAAAATCCTTAACGAACACCAACACAACCTTCCCGACTCTGCTCTGCTTTATTTCCTGAAAGATGCGGTTACGCAGAAAAGCAAACACGGTCAAACAAATTATGCTGTCTTGTTCTGCTCTAGGATCTCTTATCATGTTTTCTTCTGCCGACTTCGATCTGGTGTCTTTGTGAGTGTTTCAACGAACAACCAGGCCATCATCTGCAATTTCAGCTGCACAGGTAAGTAATTCCAGCACTCTGCAGTTTTTTTTATCAGCCCTTTAGGCAGCTTGCAGTTTTGGATGATTTACCCAATCCAGCAAAACCCTAGAATAACGGAATCATTTTTTGAAAGACAACAAGGTTGTGAGGCCTTGATTATTTCGTTGTACTCCGAGATAATAACGACATCTTCGATAGTGCCTAGGCCTCTCGCGACTGTTTGTTGAATCCAATATTCTGAATTTGGTTAGACATATTATTATCAGCGTGATCTGTTGGTTCTTGAAGCGAGAACAATGTCGGACGAGGAAAAGCAATGGCGGGACTATCTTAAAAATATTCTGCCCGCTGGAGCCTCTATTCCCAAAGGGGAAGAACTTGACTACTCATTTGCGATAGAATACAATGGACCCCCTGTTTCATTCAGGGTTCCCAAAGTGGAGCCTATAGATGCCAACGAAATTCCTTCCGCCGTAGCGGTAGCAGAGGAATTGCCTTTGGCAAGACAATCATTGCCCATCATAGAACCGATCTCAGCCAGACCCAGGTCAAGGTTGAGTGTTCCCAGGCCAAGTTATCCTCCGAATGGGGACTTCAGTACCAATACAGAGGCAGGCACCTCCAAGAATGATAGAGCTACTGATAATCTACAACAGCAAGAAAGCAAAAGTCTTTTTAATAAGTTGCCTATGGACAAAGTTCATCCGCGGTCTCAGTCTGAATCTGACCAAGCTGAGGGGCCAACTGACTTGGAGTCTGATAACACCAGTCCAGCTCATGAGATAGATTTTGATAATCAATCACGTTTAAATCCAGTAACCGAAAGAGATAATCTTCAGCTCTCCTCTTCTGAACATGATGAATTCAGTGTCCCTTCAGCTCCAGAGTCCTTTCATTCTTCACCACAGGGTTCCTTTAACTCAGGTAATCGCCATGAAAGCATTCATTACAAGTTGAATTTTATCGTATATAATATTTTAATTTTAAAATTGGACTTTGTATCGATGGTAATTAACCAGGACCTTCGAATCGCAATACATCAGCCTCAAATGCCACACTGCATAATGAAGTGGGAGCAAAGAAAAGGAAGAAAGGAATGTGTGACCGATGTGAAAAAGTCAATCGTCTAAAGGAGAAAGAAACTTGTTTGGTCTGCAATGCAAAATACTGTGCTAATTGTGTACTGAGAGCAATGGGGTCAATGCCTGAAGGACGAAAATGTGTTAATTGTATAGGACATGCTATTCATGAATCAAAGCGTTCAAGTTTGGGTAAATGCTCAAGAATTTTAAGCAATATGTTAAGCCCTCTTGAAATTCAGCAGATCATGAAGGCTGAAAAAGAGTGCCCTGCAAATCAACTTCAACCAGATAACATTTTTGTTAATGGAAGGCATCTTTGGCCAGAGGAAATGGCTGAACTCTTGGGCTGTCCTAATCCTCCTGAGAAATTAAAACCTGGAAGATACTGGTACGACAAAGTTATTGGCTTTTGGGGAAAGGTGAGTAATCTGCTTTTTGAAACCCTAAAATTAACATACGTAGCTTTTGAGAAGCTCATTACTGGCTTACCTATTCTTATCATTTAGTCACATTTTTCTTTGAGCAGGAAGGTCAAAAACCAAGTCAAATTATTACTCCTAATTTGAATGTGGGTGGAGAACTTCAACAAGATGCAAGCAAAGGAAACACCAAGGTTTTCATTAATGGCCGAGAGATTACAAAAACTGAGTTTAAAATGCTGAAGGTGATACAGTATGGTTGCATTTGTTTCTAAACTACTTACTTTGCTCAAAAAATTTTGAGGTTGCAGATTGTATTCTTTTATTTATCGAGAATTTTCATTTTCCCTCATCATTAAATATGATATATGAATAATATATCATTCCTTGTAGAATTAATTCCCTCATCATGCAGGTTATTTTTAGTGCTCGTTTTTTATTAAATATGATTCCATATTTATTTATCACAATGAGAAATTATGATTTTATCACCTTTATATTTAAGACTTGTCTAGTTCTTTCATAGTGTTGCTCCTAATATGCAGCAGATATTTCTTATGCATCAGGAACTGTGTTTTTGAAGCCAAAAACTATGAGTTCAACAGAAAAGTACTAAAGTAGTATGTCTCGTACTCATAAGAAATTAATAATAGAGTAGGACCATCAGTATCATCTTAGAGTTGAGAACTAGTTCTAACATTTTTGTAATTAATGCCAGTGGATAAGCACACTAAATGCAACACTATATTTGATAACTGATCCCCACCAGCCCCTATAATATGTCAACAACACTACGCCTACTCATCTTCAAGCTAGAGTTAAGACCAAGAAAGCAAGAACACAAACAAATGAAGAACTTGTGCTTCCACTATATCACACATAAGATGAATTACATCAACAAGGATGAGCAAGGCTCAATCCCCACATTCCCAAGAACTGAAGAAAAACATCAATCCCCAAAATCCCTAACACACACACAACACATTGGCTCACAACTCAATCCAATATCCAAGCCAATTGAGGGCCAGAAACCTTAGCATGAGACTCACTCAATACAAGGAGAAACAAGGCACTCTTGGCCTCACATTGCTCTCCCTCACTTGGAGCTTTCTCTTGTCCCCTCTTTGGAGCTTACCTATTGCTCACCCAAACTCTCAAGAATGAGCTCAAGAATGCTCACCAAAGCCATACACATAGTGCCAGTTTATAGTATTTAGGTGACCTTTTGTCTTCCTTGGTGCCTCATTTGAATATCCCAAGTTGTCCTAATTGTTCAAGACGTCTCTGGAGAAATTGAAGTCTCATTTTACCAAGACATGTGGAGATGCAAAGAAGTCTGGCCAGAAGGCTCAGGAACCAATTGTCAAGGTGTCTCGGGTGGTCAAGATGTCTTGACCCAAGACGTTTGGGAGACTCAAGACATCTCTAAGACGTTTGGCCAGCAACATGCTTCAATTCTTGAGCACCTTCCGAAGTCCATTTTTTGACCTCCTTTGACCCTTTTCATGGTCCTGAAACACCCAAAACTCAAATAAAACGTACACAAGACTCAAAGACTCATGAAACACAAGTCACAATTAAGGATAGAGTACAATAGGCTGAGGTGATGTCTTCATCAAGATTGAAGCTGATATTTGTTAACATGGGAATTTATTCAAATAAAACTTTATGATAATTCCTTGTTTTTTTGGAGAAAATTTCAGGATATATTAACTCAAAAAAAAAAAATGCACAAATCCAAGAAACCTCTCTCAGATAGCAGAGAGGAAACACCAACCAATCCCCAACCCCCAACACGTCAATCCCCATCGCTTGGCCTGAAGCTAGCCGAAATTGCCCCTCAAGCACCCCTCTAATTTCCATGTTTTGACACAAAACACATTAACCACACCAAACCCCTTCCCTAGGATCAAATCCCTAGCCGCTCACCAAAAAGTGCCCTTAATCGACCAACCCAAATCCTTGCCTTGAAAATCACCGTGATGTCTCCATTTCAATTTCAGTTGGTTGTGAGTCTTCCTCGTTCAGGTTCGCTTGCTGAAGTTGCGGCTCCTCTTGCAACTCCTGTTGCTCAGCAGCCACTTCTTGCCTTTTCCTACGCCACTCAACTAGCTGTTGCAACTCCACTTTTTGGCTCTCAACCAGATCTACCATTTGTTGTAGGTCTGCCTCTTGTTGTAGATTTGCAACCTGTTGAATATCTGCCTCCCTCACCTTCCACCTTGCCTCCTAGACCACCCTCTCTTTGGCCTGCACTTGCTCAGTGGCAATCATACCAGCATGGTCAACTAGCTCCTTAAACTCCGCAAGGTTAATTGACCCCTCCTGCTGTGTGCTGTGTGAGGGTCCTGTGGCCTCCACCAACCCCAAACCCTTACCCTCCTATCTCTGTTCCTTTGCAATGAGCGTCTGGGCCCCTTGAATAGTTTACACATGTCTTCATTGATAAACTAGCCAAGGCCCCGGTCTCAGCTACCGAGGAACCTCTGTCAACCCTGAATTCCTAAGAGCTAGCATCACCCTAGGGTGCTGACTTGGCTGTTTATGTCTTAAGGAGTCCAAAAAGAAATGCGGCATGCTGACCCAGATACCATGCTTCATGCTTCAAGCACCGCATGAACGTGAAATGGACTCCCAACAACTTGTGTGGGTAGCCTGACTAAGTAAAAAAATAGTCAATCAAAACTACTGCAAATTGCCAACGAGGGCAATGTCGACTTTCTCATGTGCCCACTTGCCATCCTAGGAATTGCACCCTGGAAGAATTCCTTGGCATACATTTTACTATGAAGCGCTGGAGCAATGATCTCCCCCTCCGTTGGCATCTCAATCACCTTTGTTAACACTGCCTTTGTCACTAGAATTTGCTTTCCACAAAACTGAGTTTCATGTCTCACCCAGTTATCAAAAAACAATTGATCTGCCAGCTTTGGCACCCCTTATATACGTTGCAGCATTTCATCCCATCCGATTCTTTCGATCATGTTCCAAAGTTCGGCGTTTCCCTTAAACCTAGTGACTGCAGGCTTGTATTGCTGTGCTTGCCCCATATTGCATGCCACTTCTGCCCACAAATTCAGCTCTGCCTTGGCAATGGATGCTAGCAGTAGAAGCCGTTGTCCTCAAAAAATCAAATTATTGTGGCTCTTCCACCCTACCCATAGAATGGCCAGCTCTTTGGAATCTCTGCCCACAAATTCAGCCCTGCCTTGGCAATGGACGCCGGTAGTCATAGCCATTGTCCACAAAAAATCAAATTATTGCAGCTCTTCCACCCTGCCCATAGAATGACCAGCTCTTTGGAATCTCTGCCCACAAATTCAGCCCTGCCTTGGCAATGGACACTAGCAGCAGCAGCTGTTGTCTGTGAAAAATCAAATTGTTGCGGCTCTTCCTTGTTCGTACACTCTACCAAATGAGTTTTGGTACTTAATGACTTTGTTTGATGAAATAATTGTGGAACTTATGTACTAAATATATTTTAATAGTGGGATGTGAGTTGTGTGCCTATTAATGATCTGATCTGATTGGATTAACATTGCTTTTGAACAGCCTGATTATGATTGATTGTTGAACAATTATTGGGAATTGATGGAACAGGGGAAAACAAGCGGAAACAGGGGTGAAATGAAAACATTGTTCTTGCATTCATTGTGGGTCATGCAGGGGGCCTATTGAGCTTGATACTGTTTCCATGGTTCAGTTAATATTATTGTAAAACATGGATGTTGCACTTGGAAGAATGACCATGATAGGTTAACAAATGAGCATGCTAAAGAATGAGTAAATGATTGGTTGCCTGTTGCAATGAATACCAAGAGATGTTGACCACATGTTTCTACCCATGACAGTGGAATTTTAAAACTCTAGAAGGCTACTACCCCACCCTATCCATAATAGGTAAGCAATGGCCTAGCCTGCTTGCAACGTCTTTATCATTAGACATCCTAAAATGTTCTTGTAAGTAGATCTCCAATGGTAGTATCTAGTGATTGTCCTACGAAGCAACCTCGATAGGCTTACAACATGCTGTGGCCCAAGTAGGAAGATTATTGAAGCCCAAATTGCATGATAGGTTACCACAACCACCTTTATTACTCCTTCTAGTCCTTCTAGCTAAGTAACTTGTTAATGATGATCTTGAGCCTTAGTCCACACTCCTCTTAGATTAACTAGGTCTAAGTCTCATCTAGGAGTATCCTTAGGTAACTAGGTCTAAGTCTCTTTGAAGGATTGAGAGCTTATTAGAAACTTGTAAGGATTGCAGGCACATACCAACTTCCAAGGCACCTAACTTAGCCTCACATGTACTCCATACCATGTTGAGACTACTTGCTCCTAATATGCTATTCAGCCTTGTACATGTAACGTAGCCTTCTATGTATCCTATATTGTGTCAAGACCATTTGCTATTGTTGAGGGGATATTGTTTGCATCTTGTGTAGCTTCTCCTATGGCCGGTATGGTTGACTTTGGTAGGAAAGACAATAAGAAATTATGTTAATATCATATCTATAGGGAAATTTAGAATAAAAGATCAAATATACTACCTTCCTTGTTACACCTACTTTGTTAGTTCACCATGAATCAAGACTAAGTGTGGTCTTGACAATGTCATACAGAAATTCAAGCACCAAACTCCATCAATTCAGCATCACAGGGCACATTCTTAGCTCTCAGAAGCCACCAAGCACCTTCCTAGTTCATAATCTAGCTTATAAACTTTATTCTTGATAACCCTAGAAAAGTTTGGGAATCAATATTTTTCTAAGTATTGGAGTTGACGTGACATCTGTGTTAGCTGCACCCCTAGACAACCTTGCCTGCATCACCTACATAAAATTGCATCTTAGCATCAAATTGGACTTTGTGGAACCCCAAACAATGCATCCTAGGCTCCCACAACATCATAGGGTTCAAATTTGGTAATTTTGGTAGTTTGACCCTAGGACCCTTGGGGTTGAAATTTTTCTAACTCTAGAGGTGATGCTGACATTGATACCAACGTTAGCATCTCCAATGGCACCTCTAACACCTCCATCTCACTCCACATGTTGGTTTGTAGCATTCCACAGGTCTACAAGCTTCTTGACGCTCAAAAAACATCATTTTGGTTGAGTTCAAGATTAGTCTGAGCACCTCGGGAGTTAAAATTTTCAACCTGAAAAATCATTGAATTTTTTTTAACTTTGGTGTTGACGACTGCATTTTGTTGTTCTTAACCATTAGGTTTGCCATTTGACATCTTCTCTTGGCTTTCCAGGCTCCTTGGCATTGTTTTGGAAGCATTCAACATCAGTTTCGGGGTCAAATGGGGTCTTGGAAGCTCAAAACCCTAACTTGGTCAAATTTTAAAAAATTTGATGAAGTATGGATGACATTGATGTTGATGCTAGTGTCACCATTCATGGACCTGGTGAAAAGACATTATTGACATGCACAAACTTTTTGGGCTCCTTGGCATTGTTTTGGTAGCATTTAACATCAATTTGGGTGTCAAATGGTCCTGGAGGCTTGGGCTCACAACTTGGGCAAATGTGGGAATTTTTGACTAAGTCCCATTGACTCTTCAACGTCAACATTAGAACATGTTGGATCCACATTTTGCCCTCCTTGATCACCAATCTTGCATTTGACAGCATTCCTTGGCCTCATGGGCTCCTCGGCATTGTCTTGGTAGCATTTGACATTAGTTCGAGCATTAAATAGTGTCTTGGAAGCTCAAAATGTTAACTTGGTCAAAACTACAAAAATTTGCTTAACGATTGGTGATGTTGATGTTGATGTTAGCGTCAACATTAGTGTCCCCATTATTGGGACTTGCACCATGCTTTGTCAACATTCCTAATTAGCATTTGCATTGACCCTTGGCATCATGGGCTCCTCAGCATTGTCTTGGCACCATTCATCCTTGGTTTGGGTGTCAAACGGGGTCCTAGAGGCTCAAAACTTGATACCCTGCAAAATTGGGAAAATTTGTCTAACTCCCGATAACAATGATGCTGATGCCACCCTTGATGGGACCCACATTGCACAATCTATGTGGTCAAACTTGCCAAGAATGAAGTTGAGACTAATTCTCTGTGAACTTCACTTAGCTTTGGGCTTGAAATTGGCAACTCTAACCCTATAAATATGGCATCAAAACCCATATTTTAGGGCCAGTTTATTGAGATCTAGAACTCATTCTTGGATTTTAGGAGATCACGAGCACGAGCATCAGACCTTTTAGCATCACCTGCATGCTCCATGGCCACCCTTGCAGGTCTAGGATTGATGCTAATGCAACATTAGCGTCAGTTGACTAGCGACAATGTCAATTCCCAGAGTTAGAATATTTTCAGCTTAGTGTTAGCATCAAAGTTGGAATATTTTTCAGCTCAGTGTTAGCACCAAAGTTGGAATTTTTTAGGCATCAGTATTAATTCCCAGAGTTAGAATTTTTCAAGCTTAAGCGTCACTTTATAGAGTTAGAATATTTTTAGCTCAGTCAACACCAGAGGTAGAATTTTTCAAGCTTCAGTGTCACTTTTAGAGTTAGAATTTTTTCAGCTCTAGCATCAATCATAGGACATAGTCAAAACAACCTCATTTTGACCCTAAATTGATTCTGGATCACTCTTGCAGCTTCTCATCCATAATATACCTTTTCTCTAAAGGTTCAATTTCACCGTCCAAACCCATATTTTGCTCACAAATTGGGTTTCTATTATCAGTTTTGTTACACTTACGTTTTTTATCAACACTTGTAGTTTGGTCCTCCTTAGAGGCAAGAACTCTTTGTTTTGGCAATAATGCATTTTCTTTGCTTGGGAAGGGAACCAAAACCCTTCCCTTATATCCTATCTCTTAATATTCTAATAATGCTCTTTTATTTATTTTTCTCTACTTACTATTTATTTCTCATAATTCATTTCCTATACTTAGTTTTATTTTCAGTATTCAACACTTAATCACTTTTATTATTAAAACCCATCATTTCTATCATTCCTCTATCATTTTTGGTTTGTGTGTAGTAGGCTAAGTCCACATTTGATTGGAGATTTGTGCAGTAGGGTTATGTTGGAAAAATGAAGACAAATACGTTAGTATTATTTGTTGTATTTCCTTTTATGTTTTTAAAAGGATGTTGCATTTTAAATAATATAAAGGGGTCACTTTGTAAAGTGATGTTTATCCCACATGTGTTAGGATTGGGGTTTGGTTCTAATGTTTCTTTATAAATAGAAGGCTTGGGGTAGCCTTTAAGTGTGCGTTTTTGATGTGGAAGCATTGTATTGAGGTTTTACCTTGGAGATGAGAGTCTGAGATTTGAGATCTGTTGGAGTAACAAATTGGGTGCTTGGGAAAGCTATAAGGATGGCTTGTGTCCTTAAGATTTGAGCAGAATAGAAGACAGATCAGCATTGTTGTGGAGGTAGGGTAAAAAGGGCCCGAACCACGTAAATCTCTATGTTCTTGTGCTATTTTCTTTCGCTGTTTTCATTCTGCTTTTACAGCAAACGTTTGTTCAAGTTTACAGCGGTTTTTTCAGTGATTTACAGCGTCTATTTGATTTGCTACCGTGATATTTTTTCTGCCTTTAATGTTTTATTCAGATCTATAGCGTTCTAATAATTTCTCTAGAGCTTCTCTAGTGTATTTTCAGATCAGATCTGCTGATTGTTTTATTGAAACTATCGCTTCCGATTATAATAGGTTATACCAAATCAAGAAATGTTTGTGGCCGCAAGTTGAGTATTTTTACACTTAGCTTGTGGATGTGTTCTAGTAGGGTTGGAAAGAACAATTTTGCCATAACATTCCCAAATTGACAAGGTAGTTTCATCAATTGACAAAGCTCTTTGAGATCCCAAGCACAAGGCACCATCAAACTCAAGATGAGAAAAATCATGAATGGAAAAATGGTTGAGAGAAGAACCCATGACCCACTTATAAAGACAAATCATGAACATCGGTACATGGCTTCTAGAACGTTTTGACTTGAGACCTATTAACCAACTTGTTTCATGTGTTAAATTCAAGATAAAGAAAAACATCTTTAGCACGGCCACATCTTTTCATCCTGTCCTTACCTATAGAAAACAAGGTTAGTAGATAAGGATAAAATGCACAATATAAGGATAAGGTTAGTATAAGATAAATGCTAAATTGTATGTCATTTCACTATGAAGGGGGATGAGACTAATTAAAAGAAATGCATTTATAAAGTCTAATACTACACCAAACCATTTACAAAGTCTCATGCCAAATATGAAAGATTGTCAAATAGTAAAAATTACAAAAGTTAAACTGCAAAGTCCTATGTCAAATATCATTACAGAGGAGTGAGACTCATTAAAAGCATATTATGTTATCAAAGTATCATGCCAATTACACCAATTATTAAGTGTTGTGCCAACAATGAAAAATGATAAAAATATGCATGATGTTATAGATAAACCAAAGGTGCAAGACCCTCTACTAAGCACACTAAGCTAAGTTCGAACTAGAAGACCATCCTAAGGGGTAAAATAAAATGCTAGACACCCTTGGGGTGTTACATACCATGCCTTCTTGAGCACTCTTGCCTTGCAGTTTTATTGTTAGCAGTGAAGAAGTTTCACGGTGTCCTCAGCTTGAAGTAAACTTGATTCAGTTGTGGCTTTTGCATCTTTGTGTTAAATAAGGGTTGCTATTTGTATCATTGTTGCTCTTTCAAACTGCTATGGCATTTTATCTTTAATTTCAAGTATTTTCTAAGAGATTGATTGGTTATTTTAGTTTAATTGCCATTTTATCAAAAGGGTGTGATGGTTGATTACATTGCTTTGTATTTTATGTTAGCATTATGGCATCGAAATTTTTTTTGCCTGTTCAGGTTAGACCTCGTCGATGTGTACATGTGGTTAGGGCTCTTCTAGCTTTGTGCTTTCCTTACATAATCATTTTGCCAGCCACTACAAGATGGCTAAGGCACTACCATAGTCACGAGGCTCTGAACTTAGTGAGAAGGAACTTCAGGTGTATTTTGCACTAGAATGTAGAGTCTAGATACATAATTACAACTTGGAGATGGTAGATGACCTTTTGGAATAGCTGCTGGCAGAGGTTGTGAAGTTGGGTTTACTGCTATTTGTGGCCTTCGAACCATGAAATGTAGACCTTGAAGCAGTTAAGCCAATGCTGAGAACCTACAATGAAGGTTGGTTCATGTACCAGCGTGATGGAAAATATAGGTTTTTAAAGCTTTCTGCAAAGTTCATACAGTTCTACTTTAGAACCGTTGCAGGTAGTGTAATGGTTTGTTGCGTATTTTAAGCAGCCTGCTGGAAAATTCCATGTAACGATTGTGGTAGGTGGTGTGGAATTAAAATTAGCAACTTGGCAAAATGATGTAGCTGTTGTCGTTGCTAGTGCTGGCTATCTCCTCCGTTGGACAATATGTAACACCCCATTTTGTATTATTTTAATTTTGCCACCATCCTTGTTTAGCATGTAAATCACAATATAAGTGATGGGAAAGAGGATGAGATAGTATTAAGAGATCAAGTTACATAGTTGCATTGGGGTACCAAGTGAGAGAGTGAGCAAGGATTAATTATTCAAAGCATTTTTCCATTGAATGTGTTCTCTTCTCTTGTAATGCTTGGTTGGAATTAACACTTGCTAGGAGCCAGAGCCATTGCTGGGGTTTTCATATACTTTACCTAAGATAATTTCTTGTGTTCTTGGTGTATTTTTTGCAATTTAATGATTGAATTTTGTTTCTGTTGTTTTCTGTTGTTCTAGTATTGTGCTTAATTAAGGTGTAAATTAATAGGTAGTGGCAATACAGTAGTGTTCAATGACATGGTTGGCTTTGCCAATGCTTAGAAGTTGTTCAATGGATGCGTACCCATTTCAGCATTGACACAGTCATTGGATGTTGTGGCAAAATTTTTGTCCACTAGGGCTATTGTTTGTGATTGTTGGGCGAATACATACTAGAGAGCCCTGGTCATGTTGCATGCGAAGGTGTGGTTGGACCAGGACATTGATTGGTTCAAACTTCTCAAATATGAGGTCAAGAATTAGATGAAGTCTTGTTAATTTTCTAATACCGTACTTTTGTCTTATGTGTATATAATTCCTGCCTATATTTACATTCTTTCTGAAGTCAATGCTGAGGCAATCAAGACAATTATGCATACCTTTGATCAAACTGTCTTGGACAAATTGTACATCATCATGGTTGAGATTCCAGAACCGCAGATCATGGAAGACATGCACAAGGAGAGTGGAACCATCATGGTTACCACTAAAACATGACTAGACATTTAGGATGTTAATACAAGTTCGATAATTGTGGACCTGGTCATGCAATATCATGCTTTGGAGAATTATTTTTTTGGAATATGAGGCAGGCGTCGAGTTTTTCTTCTCTGTGATTCACTAAAATGTTTAGGATAAATATGTATATAATGAAACTACCTAGAAGCAGCTAGTGGAGTCCTTGGAGTCCAAAGTCAAGGAGAAGGTCATCACAGATATCGACAAGTACCTTTCTTCATTAACCATGACCTAACTACATCATAAAGTGCTTAAATGCTTAATGTCTATGTATTATTCTATGCTTGTTCGTAACATTCATGGTATGAAGGCTGAAGAAAACCTTGACAAGCTGCTATCTCATGACTGAACCAACTTAATAAGAGGATCTAAGACATGGAGGAAGCAAGTACCAATGGTGCATGTGCCTTGATGGCTTAATTTGAAGCATTCAAATCTTGAGTGGCAAAACTTGTGGAGGAAGCTAGGTCTACTAGGGGGAGTTGTGGTTAAAGTAAATGAAAGACTTGCCAGCTATGATAGTTGATTGTGTATGGTTGCAAACATTGAAGAAGAAAGCAAACTAGGCAAAGGAAAAAATGTTGAAGCTGCTAAAGGAAAAAGAGAGGGGAAGATCCCGGCTGACAAAGAAGTTGCGGTTAAGAATTGGGTCAATCTCAGACAATTTCACACAGAGCTTTGACGTCGAGTGCAAACTAAAGGAGAGATTTCAAAAGGAAAAGGAGGAGGTACAGCAGCAGTTTACCAAGGAAAGGAAGGTGTATGAAACAACTAAGCAGAAGCGAACTCAACCATCAAATTTATCTATGGTGAGTAACTATAATGTCCTTCTTGATGCCTTGGCTAAGCGTGCTTTACCCATTCTTTATCCTCTCGAGTCTCTTCTGAGCTCTCTGATGTCAAACATGACTTCATTTCTAAAGAAGAGCTTTGTCTTTGCCTCATCTGAACCTATTTGGCATTCATTCTAGTGCTGAGTGCTCATCTGAAACCACAAACTGTTTCTGGTGAACCTCTTGAATCAGAGTCATTGGTAGAAGACGATTATATTCTTAGAGAGATTGATGAACTGTTGAATTATAAACTTGGCTAGATTTTTTTTACCTTGTTATTTTTTTTTTGATGGTAGAAGACGATTATATTCTAGAGAGATTATGAACTCTAGAATGTAATTTTTTGTTAAGTGATGGTTAATGAAAGATCTGTGGCTTTCTGTTAAATGATACTCTGTTTATGGTTTGATCTTTAGTTTGATGCTTCAGTTATGGATTTCTTGAAAAATTTGAATGTCCCCTGAAAGATTTCTCCTTACGGTTTCTGTTTACCATTTCAAGCAAAGTTTAATTATAGGAGTAATATCGAAGTATATTGAAAGAACAAGGTAACTTAACCATCAAATAAAAGTATTCAAAAAATATGTTATAGTTTTGTTGTTTGAAAGAGAAAATAGTTGTACCGTCATGGTTTGCCAACAAACTAATGGAAGTAAAAATAAAAAGTATCCTTAATTTATGACAATCGATCTTTTCTAAAACTGTGATGTAAGTTATCCTTAAGAAATGTTTGCCAAGTGATATCTCCTTAAGAATTGTTTTTTAAAGTTAAAAGATAAATAACTTGATCAAATCCACAGAATTGTTATAATGAAAAAATGAAGCTAGTAAAGTTGTTGAATTTTAATCCACGTTGAGTTCAAGGAGTATTGAAGATGCACTTGTTTATCAACCTCAACGCGTCATGTTACTGTTAAAAGATGTACAGCCATAATACGGCTTACATGATTTTTGATATGTTAAGTATGTTACCAATAGACGTTGTTTGATGTTGAGATATGCCCTATGTACCTTTTCGGAGATATAAGAAGACCTTAAATGAGTTTTTTGTAGAGACATAGACAACAGTGTCTTTCTTATTCGCTGTGGTTGCAGACTGTATTCTGTGAGTGATCCTATCATATTCTTGTTTACTTTCTTTAAGATGATACGGCAATGAGTTTTTGTGCTCTTGTTATCATTCTTCATACCAACCATGAGTGTCCAATATCATGGTTGTTGTGTACTTATAACTGTATACATTAATATGACAGTTATGACTTTGTCATCAATCTTAATCATTATATTGTTGTTACAATAATGCTATATCATCCTTGTTTATGTGTCAACTTTTTCTGTTGATATTCATTATATATCTTATGTCAATTGTAGAATACATCAATTGTAGGTTTACAGTTTGAATCTTACATTACCTAAATATCTTGAAATCTCATTCGATTGAGTTTGTTCTATCCTATGGACCCCAATGTCCAACATTTGCTAGTGTCATAGGTCAACTGTGAGTAGATTACAACTTGGTTTTTAGGTCATGATGGCTATTTAAATTTGAATTTCTAGATTGTGAGTTGAATCAAGAGATGTGATTGGGTTGTGATGGAGATTGTGACTTGATTACTCGGTTGTGATGAGCTCGTGATAACTTGGGATGCATGGACTAGTGCCTAGAAGCCCAAAACTTCTAAATCACCTTCAAACAACTAGAGTTTCCAAGTTAAAATGTTCAAATGAAGTTTGATAACACTTTATCTCCAAACTTTTCATGGGGTTGCTCCATTGGTTTCGAGGCAGGTCGCAGTTGAAGGTTCTTGGCTTTGGAGGAAGGTGCATATCGTGATGGGGGTGACGTCGATGTACGAGCCATCTTGTGCAAAGAATAGGGCAAATCCTGTGCTTTGGCATTTGGTGGCCCATGTTGGTTGGATGGATGTGTTGGAGAGGCTCCGTGGGGATCCAGATTTAGACAATGGGCCATTCTTCACAAATTGGCTTGGGGAGATTATGTTGTTTTAGGGGGTAAGGATTGAAATTATAGAAGCTGCCATTGCTCAGTACCTACAGGTGTTGGCTAAAGGGGAGGAGGTTCCTTTGAGGGGGAGGGAGCTCTAGCATGCGTGGGAATTTTTCTTGGGGCCTGTGCCCAAGACTGGTAGTGGGCAGGTTGCCAAGTCGGTGTTGGACCCCCTTTGGTAGGACACGGTGGTTCTTGTGGATTGTTTCTTTGTTCATTTCGGCAACACATGGAAGTTGCTGGGAGTGCATTTTAGTTTTATGTGCTGCCTTCGGAGGGGGTTTGTTGTGAACTTGCCTCATTACTTTTTGGGGGTTCTGAGTTGGAGGAGGAAGGGGACGCATTCGAGGCTTATCCTAGCTCTTTGGCAGGCAGTGTGGGAAGTGGTGTCATTGAGAGGTCTTCCTGAGCCTCTGAGGGCTCTGATGGTTCGGGCAGTGTACAGGCGACACAAGATGTAGAGTGTTCCACCTTTAGTGGTGGACATTCCTACGGATTCAAGTGGCACGGAGGATGAATCTTCGAAGGGGAGAACCGATTGGGGGGTGAGCCTCCAAGGGCTTTGACGGTTCGGGTAGTGTACGAGCGACGCAAGACGCGGAGTGTTCCACCTTTAGTGGTGGACATTCCTATGGATTCAAGTGGCTCGAAGGATGAATCTTTAGAGGGGAGACTCAATTGGGGGGTTTTGTAGGGCACTAAGAGGGGGGAGTCATCGCACCCCCAGGAACAACAGGAGGAGGTGCCTTTGGTGGCTTAGTCTAAGAGAGGTTGGAGCTAGGGGGAGTGGAAGGGGGGCCCTCGGGGACTTCAGGGGAGCATGTTGGGTCGGAGATAGTGGAGTGGGTGCAAGCGGAGGAGCGCACGTTTTGGGCTGAGTAGCTCTGGCAGTGGAAGAGTTCTAGCAGGAGCTAGAACATTTGACTTAGTAGTATGAGGAGGCCAGGGCAGAGAAGAACCGTTGCATTCTAGTAGAAGTGGCAACCCTACATACTTTGGAAGGTGAGCTTAGACAACGGATCCGAGTTGAGCTACAGGAGGAGGCCTATCTCCAAGAGGAGAAGGAGTAGGAGGAGTAGGAGTGGAGAGAGGAGGAGGTGTAGATTCAACAAAAGATTGATTGGGTGCATGAAAACAATGTCTGTTTGTGGTTTCGGGAGGGGTGCTACTCTTAGATTGTCCTCAACATTGGGCGCAATGTGCCTTGGGGTGTGCTGAGGTGGCACATATGGTGCCAAAGTAAGGAGTTTCATTCAGATGGGGAGGGCAATGCTGTGGAACAGGCACATAAGGAGGAAAATTTCAAAAAATTCCAGCAAGCAGTGGCTTTTGTTGATACGGAATGCAATAGTGCAGTGTTGGACGCAATCCATGGTCAGGAATGGAGCTAGTGTCAATGAACTAGGTTGCTGTTTCATTTGTAGAATGTGATTTGGGGTGGGGGTCACTTGGGTGTTTTGATTTTTTGTGTTTCTTTGTTTCTTGTTGGTTTTTCTAGTTGTTATTTCTGAGTCTGGGATTTTGCTCAATACACGAGTTGGGGGTCCTAGGGGGTGGACTTTGCCACCTAGTTTTGTGGTGGGGCTGTGGAAAGGGGGTCTCCACTTGTTAAAAATGGGGAGGTTTTTGGGGTGAGGGGAGATTCCACTCCTTGTATTTTTGGAGATATCTTTCTAATGTACATAATGCCTTTAGTTAATATACTCCTGACTTTTCTCTGTAAAAAAACACTTTATCTCCAAAATAACAACAGCTTTCCATACTTAATACATTATTAAGAATTTCTGACTATCTGCCAAATCTTTGCTTCTTCATTTCTAGTACTTTCTTATGAAGATTACCAAGTATAAATATAAACTCTAACCCCTAGGATAAAATTATAATTTAATACAATTCCTTTGAAATAATTAGAATAATATCCTATTCTCTTTTTTTGAGAAAATGTTTGGGATTATATTAAGTAAAGTAATAAAATGTACAAACAAAATTGTCTCGGGATGTTCCTCCCCTATTGAGAGGGGGTGTCTCCCCGCTCCATCTGCTAAAAACTATATAAGATGACCAACCATTGCAAAATAGGAAACTAGAGAGGAGTGCCCCTACGCATAGGCACAATAAGTCGAAAAAAGCCCCGACATGTGGCCTTGGGGAAAAAACCATCACAAAACAAGGACATTGGTATGTATAGTACCCAATTTCTAAAGGCACTTTGACAACCTAGTACATTCACAATCAGGATATTCATGATGATGTTCAATGTTAACAAAATTAGATGCCTTTTGAAATTCCTTAAAAGTAGCCTCCTTTCATGCACACTTGGCAACATCCCCCTTGCACACTTGGCAACATCCCCCTTGCCATCTGGGTGAAGCTTAGCCAATGACCGCTTGATGTGTTGGTGCAGAGCCAACCAAGAAGTGCTAATGTTTATGTCCATAACGACATATGCACATCTCCCATCACATAGCCATATTTGAGCATTATGTGCATGTGCCTTATCTTGCTGCCATTGTAACTATTCTACCTCCTCCCTCTCTTGCTCCTTAGCCAGCAACTCTAGCTGCTCCTACTCAGCTCTCTACTACTCTTCTTGTTGTAGCTCTTCCTTGATTTGGGCATGCAAATCATCAATAAGTGCTACCCTTGTCGTCACTTCGTGCAGCTTGCACTTCTGTCGAAACTCCTTCTCCTTTTTAGCATATTGGGTCTCCAGATGAGTCATGATTTGTTGGAACTCTTCCTCTTGGGCACTTCACTTTGCCTCCCACATGTGTCTTTCCTCTTGCCTTGCCTCGTTCACAACCTCCTTTGTTGCTTGCTACAGTTCTGTAGCCCATCGCAGCTCCAGCTCTTGGCAACTAGGGATTAGAGAAGGAGACCTCTTGGCCTTGCTGCTTCCCCCTCTGTCGCAGAACCCTACACCTGCATTGGCACAGGAGCACCCTTCGGGGATCTGGCTGCCTATGCATGTACACCACCATGCATGGAGCTGTGGTTGCAGTCGACGGAACAACTAGGGTAGCCACCCATTACAAAGCCAAAATTAACCTTGAGTGGCGACCTTGGCATTGTCGCCAAAGCGTCCCCAGGAAGAATCTTGGCAAGTTCATGCCATATGCCAACCGCATGCACTTCAACAGGGCAAAGTGCATGCTTTGCAGCTTCCAAGCATTTTCCGACTGGACCAGGAAACCATCCACAAACTCCGCTGCTTGTTGCCATAGCAATGGCAATGCCGACTTTGGCGCCTGGCCACTACTTGTTCTCGGGACCATGCCACTGAAAAGGCCTTCAACATCTTGCAGGCCATAGCTTGTCGGAAGCACAATTTCTCTTGCTATTGGGATTCCAAGTTACCTCGTAATCACGGCCTCTGTTAGCTCAATTTGAACACTATGGAAGGATGTAACATCCCCAGCTCAATTTGAGAAGAATGGGCCATCAACTAGCTTAGGGTTGCCCTCCAGCTAAGGGAGGACCTTGGCCCATCTGACTTGCTCCACCATTTGCCAGAGCTCTAGATTTGCTTGATAAGTTGTACATGAAGGCTCAAAAGTGGGCATTACTGCCATTACGATTGTAGCCTCCTTCCAAAATCTAATGCCCACAACCACTACTTGCATAAGTGGAGGAGGCCGCATGAACCTGAAAATCATGTTGTTTCTGATCTTCTAGAGAGCCTAGAGAATTGCTGTTGTGTTAGAATATCCATTCAAATTTGCATGGGCTTGAAGTGTCACAGCCCACCAAGTGTCCACAACATAAGGGTGTTGGTATAAAAAGTGTTCAATTGTCTTGGGGGTGTCAGAACATAATAGACAGCTTCATTAATGTTCAATCCCCTCATACATAGGTCAACCCACACTGGAAGTGTCGCATGTCCTGTTAGCCAAATGAAAACCTGAACTTTTTCAGTAGTCGTCCCTTCCAAACGTTCCTCCATCCGTCGACCCAAGGATATTTAGTCTGAATAAGTTGCTATGGTGGCACCCCCAACAAACCTCCTTTCATCATATCTTGTGCATGCTTGCAAAGTGTATGCTAGATTGGTGATACCTGATGATCAGCTTCCCAATGTCTATACTTGCTATTCGTAATTCTAATCCATTGAGCTAACCCCTCATGATGTTGTAATATCTGGTTAAGTAATTGCTTATATCCCAACATAATCTCATTGTTAAATTTTAGAACTCCAAGTCCCCTAGCATTCCTTGGCCTAGCTATAGTCTCCCAACATACTAGATGCATATGATTACTCGCTTTACCTCCCAACCAGATAAAATTTCGAACCAGCTGATCAATCTTCATTATAGTACTAGTAGGGGGAGAGGCCATAGAAGCCATGAAAGGAGCCATTGCAGCTAAAATTGTTGTAGCAAGCATCATCCAACCCTTTCGAGTAAGGAAATGATTTGACCAATGCTTGATCCGGTGTGTCATTTTTTGTGCCATCTTTGACCAAGTTCAATTCCTTCCCCAATCAAATAGGGGGATACCCAAGTAGAAATCCTGAGTAGTACCCCAAAGAATCCCCAGCACTTGAGAAATTCTACTTCTTACTCTAGTGTTAGCGTTGAGTAGGTGAAGGGTTGACTTTCCCTTATTAATTTCTAATCCCACCTCCAAAGCCATTCAACAAAATGCTCGGTCAATCGCTTGAGCTTGTGGCACTGCTGCTTGTGAAAGCAGTAATGTCATTTGGATAATGTTCTGCTAAGCACTCCACCCCAACGATCTCTAACTCCTTTTGCCTTGCAATATATCTGTAAGGTATCCATCACTATGATAAAAAGTAGGGGAGATAGCGGATCTCCTTGCCTAAGCCCCTTGCCAAGGGAGGAGAACCCCCAAATTCTACCCCCAATATTGAAAGAGTATGCTCCCGATGCTTGCAGTTGGATGCACAGGTTTACAAAACTAGAATTAAATCCCTGTTGAATCATAATTGTGGAAAGAGCCTCGTAGCTAACCATCTCATACGCTTTTGTAATGTCCAGCTTTAGGCACATTCCAAGAAACCATACCTCCCGCATTGAGTGAAGAACCTCCTGCATCAAAGTTGCGTGGTCTTGTAAGAATCTGCCTATGATGAAACTTGCTTGATGTTCTCCCACCAACTTTGGCATTAGTGGAACCAACTAATGGACTAGCATCTTTGTGAAAACTCAAAGCAGAACATTGCATACACCAATCGACCAAAATTACACATGATCCATAGGGTTGGGTTGCTTGGGAATCAAGACAATCTTGGAACAATTAATCTCCTGTCAAACCTGTTGCCTCCGTAACACCAGGTTAAAAGCATCCAACATGTTTTGTTCTAGCAGATCCGTAAAAGCCTTGAAAAATTAAATAGTCCAACCATTCGAACTAGGGGCCTTGTTTGCCTTCATCAACATCATTGCCACATCCAACTCTTGTAGCGTGAATGGGGCTAGCAACAGTTGGTTCTCATCTTCTCCTAACACACTTTGCACCTATATGGAAAGTGGTAGCATGTCTTTTGCCCTAGATTTTAGCCTAGCAATCACCCAACACCTTTGCGATTTCTTGAGGGTCCTCAAGAGTGGAGTGATTTTACACCAAATGGAGCATTTGCTTTGTCTATCCTTTAGATTTGGTAGCTGCAAAAAAGAACCGCATATTCTTATCCCTCTTCCTTAACTAGGATACCCGAGCCCGTTGCTTTTAATATAATTCTTCTTTTGTTGAGAGATCTTGGAGTTGCCTCAGAATAAGATCCTCCTCCCTATCGAGATGCACCCCCGACTCTTGTTGAGCTTTAATATCCACAAGATGCTGCTGAAGATCCATCTTGCAAGCCTTAAAGGAGAACTTGTTTTCAATCTTTTTAGATCGGATAGTCCATTTCAGCTGGTGTAGACCTTCCCTAAGAAAATCCTACGGGTCTCTCTAGTTGGGGTAACAACCCCAGATCTCCTCCACAAGAGGTCTTAACTAGGGTTTGAGAAGCTAGGAATGTTCAAATTGAAAAGGAGGGGGAGGTCTCCTCTTTGGCCTCCCCAGATGGCAGACAATGGAATGATGATCAGACACCTAGCTTTCCTTCCCAGAAACTTGGATATCAAATTGCATCAAAAGGTCCAAGCTCACCCACACCCGATCAATTCTAGATAGAACCCGATCCTTGCCCTTCATCATATTGCTCCATGTGATATGACAATCTTTTATCTCCATATCCACCAAGTCATATGATTCTAAGAACAACCGAAGTTGTTGAGTGCTAGGGGGATCATTGTTATCCTCCCTAGATTTTTCCCAAGGATGTAAACATGGATGGAAATCTCCAACAATGATCCATCTACATCTATGATGCACCAATGATGCCTCCCTTCTCAGCTCTTGCAATTTGGCCTCCCACACTTGGGCCCCATAAAAATTGGTAACCCAAAATCCCAATGAAATTATGTAAACCATTGTACTCTAGACAGAAGAGTCCACTAGGTTAAAAGGGACTTTAGACAAAACAGCTAACCCCCAGCTTGGTCATAATAGGCAATGAGTTGGGTATGCCATCCTTCCCACCTTAGATAGTGGAATTTAGTTTGCTGCAACTTTGTCTCCTGGAGACAGACCATGTCATAATCTTCACTCCGAACCATCTCTTTCAGGGTGTTTCTTTTGTAGGGCGTACCCTATCCCCTACAGTTTCATGAGAGGATCCTCATGGCTTACCAATTGGCCTTTTTTATAGACCTCTTTCAAGGTTTTCTGCAATGCCAAATCAATATCCATTTGTGCCTTCTTGCTAGGAGTGAGTGGTGTATAAGGCCTACCCAGTTTCCTTGAACCCGATGAGAGGGGAAAAACTTTAGGCTCCTCCACCATTGGTTTTGAGACCTCTGTCATTCTGGGTATCAAAGCTCCTCTCACTATCGACACCCAATCTCCTAAGAGGGGGAGCTCCATCCCCTTTCTCCTTGGGGGAGGAATCGTGGAGTGGGAGCTATCCCTTCCTTTGCGAGGGTTGCCTTTGATAGAAATTGACCCAGGAGTTGACTCATTTGGCATTGTTTTAGGGTTAGAGACCACAATGGCCATCGACTCCACCATCGGACACCTGCGGTGTCCCACACAAACCCAACCATCCATGTTCTACTTAGGCGGCGCCTTTGCCCTTTAGGGGCCTGTTCTTTCCCACAAAGCCTGCATGTGGCAGCCATGTGATTTCCCTTTCCACAAATGGAGCAGCTTGTGCCTAGCTGCGTTGAGCTCATCTTGTTGGCAGACAAATTTTCATATTCCACCACAATCCGTTCTTCTTCCAATGGAAGCTCAAGGACTATCTCCTACACCAAATTTTTGGGAGAGAGATCTCCATACACAAAAACGTGCAAAACCCATACGCTCGATGGAGCTGGTGAACTTGTCAAAAGAAATAAACTCTCTGAAAAAACCAGCAAGGGTTTTTAAAAACTTAGGCATCCACATCTCCCAGGGAATCCTTGAGTTTCGGATCCATGGGGGCATTTTAGAAAACAAGTCTGCATGCTGGTGAGCATCAAGGTGCCATGGTGTTAGCTTCAACCCTTGTGCCTCGTAAAACCAACACCCCAAAAACAAGGCCTTCTCATGGTCCTCTGCTGACCGGAACACAAAGAGGAGGAGTTTCTCTAAGAGGCTGCAAACCTCAATCTCTCCCAAACCCCATGTTTCATAAACCCATTTTTGAATCAGCTCCAGCTTAGGGCGAGCTTGAGATGACACAAACTTACCAATTAAGCTCCGCTCCATCATCCGAACCCCCTTGCAAGGTGGCCTATGAACCTATAAGCACATGGAACGCTTCCTCCGGGAGCAAGCCTTGATGCCCCTATTGCCTGGATGCTAGCCTGCCCCATCAAATGTTGCTTCCGCACGTTTGCTCTCCCCACCTGCCCCACCAATAGATGGTCCCTTCTCGGCCAATGCGGCATGTGGGACTATTGACCCCCCATCATCCTCACCGATGCCCTCCCTCGCACCCTCTTCCACACTCACATCCGCTCCCTCACTTGCATCTGTGCTTGCTCTTATGGTTCTTCCTTTGTCAACCCAACTAAAATTCAAGGGGAGGATTCAACAATATCATATTCTTGGTATAATGAGTAATAACCCTTTTTCTTTTTATGTAAGGTTGATATTTTTTCTCATAATCACAACCTAAATCAAGCTACTTCATCATCATCATCTTAGCCTTGTCCCAAAAAAATGAGGTCAGCTCTAAATCAAGCTTCTTGATACTTTGTATAAATATAACATGGTTTTTACTCACTATGGCTTACACTTCAGTTACCAGCACAAAGTGGTTGCTTAGGGGTCGTGTCAATAGCAATTAATCCATGTGACATCAACCGTGTCCTTTAAATCCAAATGAGTTAAATCTGACGTAGTCATTTAAAACAAAAAGCGTTCCATTTGCAAAAATGGTTATGTTGGCAAAAACTTATGGGCTAACCATTAAGGTAAGTGAAGGATTTGACATTTTTTTTCTAAATTCTTGTTTTTTTGTTATCTTATCATGCTTGTATCATCTTTTATTCTAGAATTAATTGTAATAAATGCTGATCTTTGTTTGTTTGTTTTGAAGCTGAATATACTGAGTTTTGTAAATGATCATTATCATCCATAAATTTCCATTATGAGGCCTTCCATGTGATTTCATAATAAGCTTATTGTTGTAGCCATTGTGCCGTTTGCATCAATGCACAAAACATATTTACAAAGTAGTTTTTAAATACTAGAAATTTTAGTTAAGAATGAACATGTTGAAATTTTAAATGAAAAAGAGTTCATAGCCTATCATTAATCGCATAAATGGTAAGTTAGGTCATATCACAGGTGTTGGTTCTAACATTTGCACTGCAGATGTTCAATCCACTATTAATAAAAGAGAAAATTGGGAATCAGCCATAAGATTGGTGGTTTCTTGCTGTCACCAAACCCACAGGTGTTAGGGTTAGACCTGTGTACTGTCAACAGTTAATGTGCTATTAATAGCAGAGCAACTTTGTGAATTAGCCATAGAAATGAGGGTAAAAAGAAATATATGTTCAGGTTGAAGAATTAGTAGACGTTTAGATTGACTGTAAACAAAACCTATGGATAAAAGGTATGCAAGTTGACTTTGTTATTAGGAAGTAGAATATGTGGACGTTTTAAAGTGAATGATTAAGCATTGAATGTTGGAGCTTCTTCCATGTGTATTCTTGTTTTGCATTTTTATAAGCTACAAAACTGCACAACCAGGTAGCACAAGAAGCTCTTGCGTCTGTTTTTGAGACTAGAAGTTGATATATGCATATAACTTGGGAGGCAATCTTGATGTTTTTGATCCATAAATTCATTGTGGAGTGCTCAAGTTTGGAAGTGCAAAAATTTTTAAATTTTAAAAAATCTCAATTGAAATTTCATGTAAATTTTTAAAGATGAATTTAAGACGTTATTCGAAAGTAACTGAATTGTTTAGCCTATTTACATCTGTTTAGCATCTAATATTATAGATTCTGGAACTCATCAATATTTCTGTTTCCAGATGGCAGGTGTCCAGTGTGCAGGTGAACCCCACTACTGGGTGGATGCTGATGGTTCTTATCAAGAGGAAGGACACAACAATCCGAAAGGGAAGATATGGGGAAAGGTATATCTGAGTAGATAGTTATAGAAAACTATCTTTTCACATTTTTGTCTCTTAAATTCAATGTCTGTTATAGTAATTGCTACTGTGTTCTTCTACTATCTGCTAGACAGGCAAGTACACGGGCATTATGTGTTTTGCTGTCATTGCCAACACCACCGAAAAATGGTAACAGTCATGTAGAAGATGCAAAGAATCAGTCAAATAGAATGCTTCCTGATTATCTTGAAACAAAGAAGCCTCAGAAGTTGTTGTTGCTTGGATACGAAGGATCTGGTGCCAGCACTATTTTTAAACAGGTAATATCAAATAGTATTATTTGAAAGGGAAGCATTATAATTATTGTAATCTCAAGGAGTGCATGATATTTTGGCAGAACATTTTCAGTAATTGGCACTGATATAAATTATATAAAATTGCTAACTGCATGCAAGAAAAATAGACATGCACACAGTTTTTAGGTATGAGAGTATTCTGTGGTTTTTAAATATTAAAGTAACGATTAGAAGCTTGTTGTGTGATTGATGAATGAATGACTGTGTTCCTTATGAAATTGCAAGCAAAGGTTTAAACAATTACGCAAACAATTTTTATGAATGGACTTCTTATATTGTCTAATACTCTGATGTTATCATGACAACATAGTAAATGAAAACTATAATATGGGACAAATAATGTTTATAAATCATTTAGGGCATTTAAATCCATAACATATAATTGATAATCATAAAAAATATGGTTAACACGTTTGTGTAATTTTTTAATATTACATCATTCTTCCATGTCAACTTTTGAGATATTTTATAGATTCTACATATGTTAGATTACATAAATTTTCACTCTCATGCCGTGTTATGCATGAATTTTTACAATATGTGTTTGTATCATGATAAACTACATCTATGCCTTTGAACTGAAGAAAGCTTTAATGGGGAAGAAGAATGGTAAAGCAACTAGGCCAAATGGTATTCCTATAGAGCTTTAGAAGTTTATGCAAGTTATAGGGAATATTTAGTTGGCAAATTTATTAAACAAATCATAGAGAAAGGAAGAATGCCAAATGACTGAAGGAAAGGACTATTGTACCTATCTAGAAGAACATGGAAGCCATTCAAAATTTTAGTAACTATAGAGGAGTTAAGGTTATGATTGCCACAATGAAGTTATGGGAATGACTAATAGAACACTATGTACAACAAAAATCAGTACTTTATAAAAATCAGTTTGGTTTTATTTTTGGAAGAACAAGTATAGAAGTTATTTTCATGTGATTGTTATTAATTTGGAGAAGGCTGAACTTTCAAGAGGAAAGATATTCTAATCGGATATATCAGTGCCAGTGCTATTCAAGCCATGTATGATGGAGCCACAGCTAGAGTTCATACTGTTTCAGGAGAAACTACTGACTTTCCCATGATGGTAAGACTACACTAAGGATTGATTGTAAGCCCTCATTTGTTGCAATTATTATAGATGAATCGGTTAAAGAAATATAGGATGATTTCCCTTGCTATATGTTCTTGTTCTTTGTAGATGATATTATGGTAGTAGATAAACTAAGAAAGACCTTGATATGAAAATAGAGTCTTGGAAAAAACCCCAAATATCAAAGGGGCTTAGGCTTGGCAGAAATAAAATATAGTACATAAAGTGCAATTTTGGTGGAAAAGCAAGTAATGAAGCTATACAAGATTAAAATCCAAAACCAAGAAGTAACATAAAGTAAGCAATTTAGATACTTGGATCATTTATGCAAATGGATGGTGAGATTAAGAATGATTTGACATACAGAGTTGAAGCCGGATGGATAAAATGGTGAAAAGCTAGTGGTATGTCCTATGACAATAATTTCCTTTATATTGTAGGGAAAATTATGCAAAGTTGTATGATTCTTTATGGCGCAGAATATTAACCAATCAAGAAGTGTTAGGAACACTTTGTAAATGTAGTTGTGATGAGAATGCTAAGGTAAATGGTGGGTGTCACAAGGAAAGATAGAATTAATAGTTCTTTTATTGGTGGAAGTTTGGGGGTAGCAGCCATAGTTGAAAAGATAAAGGTGTCTCAGATGGTTTGCTCATGTACAAAGAAGACTAGAGACTACACTCGTTGGCAAAGGTTACTTAATATAAGTAGAGGGAAGACAACAAAGAGGTAGACTAAAACATGCTTGGTATGAATACTAATTTGACTCTTAATAGTGGTGAATGATGGAAATTAACTCATACTGCTGGTATGATGTAGTTAGAATAATGCTAGGATGATGACGACAACCATATCATGATTCATATTCATAGCTAAATTTGTAGTTGTTTCAATGTCTTGTGGCCAGAGTTGAAATGATGATTACAAGACCTTTTATATAAAAATTTAATGAATGATTCAAGATCTAAAATGACATAATGCTTAAGAATGGAGGAGAATATTTTTTCCTGATTTCACACTACATCAATTTTGCTATGGTGATATGTTGTTCCTTACGGTTGAAGTGAAAAGGATGACTGAACATTGAATATTAAAAGATAAAGATATAGTAGACTAATAGATATTCACCTAATTATTTCTGATGGTAGGTTTTAGTTTTTGGACTCCTAATCTATTGTTATGTCATTGCAATTTTGTTTTTAATTGAGTTCGGATCCATGAAGATGAATGTTTTAAGTGTAAAAATGGAAGAATATAAATTTAGAAGGGCAAACAGAGAGAGGCAACTGAACAGGTAAAAAGCATAAAAAAGATTTTAAAAATCAAAGATGCAATATCCGTTAATCCTAATATTCTTGTTATATTGTTTTTGGCAGTGTACATATGTATAAGTGAATTCAAATTGCACAGATAGGACTACTTTGCATTTGTAGAGAAAACTAGTCGTTTGATTGAAATTAGATCATTAAACAGTTGATTTCTTTTTTGTTTCTTAAATATTATTTAAGATTTGTAACTATGGGAGGTCTTGGGTTACTCTTTTTCTAAATGGAAAACTGTGTGTTGCAAGCTGGCTTTACAATTATGATAAAATTAATACATCATATGAAATAACCTAAGGTTTAAGAATATATTGTTCATACAAACTTGAATAAAGGGAAAAATAAAGTTAAAATTCAGTTTACCTGTATGTGTAAGTTATAAAATCTTATGAATGATAATAAATAACATCTTAATAAGAAATTAAAATGAAATCTATAAATTCCAAAATAATAGGTGCTGAACTGCTACAAGTCCAAGGTACATAAATGCAATTGCCTCTTGGTATAGCAAAAATCTTTAAGAGGTTGAAGAATGTATAATGAAACATAAAGTGGTAAGATACGGAAAGGTTAAACTTTCTTGGCAAAGTCTGCCATTGGAATGTTAAAGCATTGCACTGTTTTAATGTAAAATGAGTCAGTCTTTTGTTGGCTTGGACAGGACTTTCAAAGCTTAGATACTTTTTTGAGTTAATTATGACAAAATACTTGTCATCTTTTTCCTCTTTAAGTTTTCTCTGTATGGTTTCAACTTGGGATTTTAAGGTCATAGTCTGTAATAATGACATCAGCAATAACTTTCTGTCAATTGGTTTGCAAAGAAATTAAATTTGCCTTTACTTGTTGTGGGAGACGTGTAAGTTATACCATTGTTAGAATTTAGAGTACCAGTGGATTCTATTCCACCCCACCCGGTTTCTTTAGCTAATTTATGGTGTTGCAAAATTGGATACTTGATTAAATGTATGGTTTTTTTTATGACAATAGTTGCAGAGTTGTAGTAAACAATTCGCTGCATATATTTTATTTCTTTTACCAATGAAGGGAATATCTTTTTTCTGCTTAGAAAATATTATCTTGACACATTGATATAGTTCCACCATACAAAGGAGATTTATTATCATATATTTGGAATTTTGGAATATGAAAAGAATACTTCAAAGTTAAATAAAAACAGGGAGCATACATGTGTTTTGTATTAGCGATTTTGAAATAGAGAGTCAATTTGGGCACTATGAGAACTGCAGTCAGTGAGGCATTGTTGACTTAATTAGAACATGTAGCTTGTGATGTGCAAGTCACAGGTTTGATTGTAAAGGGTATGATAATCTAACACCATTATGTTCTTAATTTCTTCTAAACTATCATATTGCCTATATGTGTTGGCAAAATTATTTATTGATTTATGAGCAAATTCTACAATCAAAAAGTTACAAGTATAATATTTCATGTGCAAGGCAGTTATATTAAAATGTTAAAAAAAATTGAGTTTACGTGTTGAAGAAAAGGTTAATTTTTTAGTAAATGGTAAAATGTTTAATAAAAATATGTTATCGTGCGAGATATGTATAGTGTTTCTCAAGAACGTTATTTGGAATATCAAATTTAACGTGAGTACCTATTTCTTTACTTTGAACATGAGGTTTCGATATCCATTCCGCTGTATTATTACAGACCAGATACTTTGCAGCATTAGTAGTAATGTTCTTGTTTACAACTCTTGATTCACTAATGCTGGACAATAAATTAATTACTGTTAATCATTATTAATTAACGATACTTGAAATTAAATAAATCAAGTAATGAAATGAAATGGACTATTTGACAATTAGTCTTCTGTTATGTGAACTATTTTATGCACCATGAAATCAGTTATTAATCCAGCAAGGCAGAGCCGGTAACCTGAGCTATGGAATTATGAGCCATGGATTATGGAATCAATTTCGTTTGCTAACCTGATTTTATACTTGGTACATGAGTCTCGGTATTAGGGTCTTAGATCGACAATTCTATATTTCAAATCCAGAGCAAAGAAGGGTTTAGTTGTGTCTTAAGTTCTTCCAGGAAGTGAAGTGACGTGAAGGACCAAGGGAGTTTCTGTTGAGTGACAACTTTGTGCTGACAGAATAGTACAAACCGCAAGACCTGCTACCTGTGTGACTCTGCTGAGAATGACATTTACACTTGTTAGCAAGGAAGCTTGTGAAGCTAGACTGCTTATTAAATACATCATCATACTCACAATTGCTGCACTGTGTCACGCTACCCTGCTACGTTCGTTAGAAGCCTCATCAAACTTTCTAGAAGCTTCATCAAACTCTCAATTGCTCATTGATTATTGCTTTTATTCACTGTTTTGAAACAACAAAGCTTTGATGTCAGTGAAGTAAACGTTAAACTTCAGCATATCGGATATGTGTTAAGAATATGATAAGACTAAATTTGGTCATTTTCAGGCAAGACTTCTTTATTGTGATGCGAAATTCTCAGATGAGGAGCTGCAAAATATCAAGTTGGTGATTCAAAGCAATTTGTTCAGATACATTAGTATTTTGCTTGAGGGACGTGAACGCTTTGAGGAAGAAGCTACTTCAAAAGAACATAAAAGTTCAGATGAGTCACCTACGATATCAGGTAATTTAACGTACTCGCAGATGTTGATTTTGCTTCGCTGGGACTGTGAATTGTTGAGTTATTTCACATAGCTTAAAGTATTGTGGAATTTTTACTGTAGTTTGCAGCTTTGTTTATAAGAAACATCGAATTATTAAACAATACTGAACCATTCTAACCTGTTGCTTATGAAAAAATTTGGTATTTTCTAACATTTAATAAGGTCTAATGGTGAGATCTAGCTAACTGTAAAGTAGCTGTTTAAATAAATCATATTACAATTTTAATTAGTGTCATAATATTTGAAGTTGTTTTTAGAATATCTGTAATATAAAAATGGTTTTGACCTTATCGGTGTATACTTTAGAACTAGTAAAAATTTTCCCTTTTAATCTTTTCAATACAGTTGCATATATGCCTGTTAAAACAAGTAGTCAGCAAATTAACTTAATGCCACTTCAATCAATGGGCTATTATGCAGGGCTATCTTGAATATTGCCTTCCCTCCATAGATTCCGTGTCCTTGTAGAATTTGTAGTTGCTAGATATTTCGTGGATCATTGGGTCTTCCAATTTTAACTATATGTGAAGAAAAAATTGTCTTAGCATTCAATGTGTGCACTTGCTGATGATGTGATTTCTCAATTCGTAATTAGTTGATTTGTCAGCCAATTAATTGTTAGTTCAATGTTTCACTAAAAGTATGTACCACTTAGGGGCATGTTAAAGATAGGTACAGAACCGGCTGTAGAAATTATTATCAAAGACACCAGGATGATACTGATAGAATGTATTTATTTTTAAAATTCTTTTGCATTATTAAGTTCTGAAGATTTCAAGATTATTCTTTTTGAGTATGCATGCGGGGACTCAGATCATTGATTCACTGTTATAGTCTGTCGGTTACTTTTAGTTTATTACTGCAGGCTGTAATATAGAAAAATTTGAAAATTTGAAACACTGAGGTTTTGTAAACTTTCATTCTCTTGCATCTCTTAAGAATTCAAATATGTCAACAGTCTTATTTTGCTAAATAATTTTGTCTAATCTTCCTCCATTGTTTTAGAAGGCATAGAAGTGTAGTAGTATATGTGGTTCAATATCACCATCTTAAATGTCATTTTTTGTTTTTCTAAACATGTAGCAGAATTTGAAGTGAAATGTGACAATGCATAAAGGCACAGAGGCAATGTGCACATGGGTTTGCAAATGGTATTCACGACACAAGTGATGTATGCATAGATTTGCATAAAAACAGATGGCATACATAAGGATCGCAGGTGTTCAATCATAGATTTGCAGCTGTAAGGGATGCATGCAACGGTTGCAACTGTGTAGCCATGGACGGAAGCAAACATAGGCTTGTTTTGCAACAAAAATTATCTTAACACATCAACAATTGCTCCTTGGTGGCTATCTAGGTTGTAACAATCCCAAAAGATGTAACTGAAGCACTTTAGATGTCACATTGCTTTTCCTTTTTCAAAGGGGAGGTTTTTCAGCTGTGTCCGTGAACTTTGAAAACCTACTTTTGACATAGAAGTATGTCTGAGAATACATTGGTCTTCCACTTCTAATATTGGACAAGGGACAAAATTAAACAAGATTTCAAATCAATTTCAAGAATAACATGGGAACAGTCTTGGAAGGAGAGTTGAATTGGAAAAAATGGCTCTATCAGCTCATCCTGGTACATTAAATGTTTAAAGGGCACATTCAAGAAAATAACCACAACACACCCACATTGGCTGTAGATGTATCCAACAAAAAGGAGGCGAACAAGTGGGAAGTTGTAGATGAGATTCTTTCTTTAATTCTTCTAGTAATAAATGAACATTATCACAAATTGGTACAAAATTGTAGTATTGCATGGGACATAATGGACACATTCAAGAGGGCTTTCAACAATAAGTCTAATATGAAGTTCATATACCTTCTAAGCAAGATGAAGAGAATTTGTATGACAAGGGAAAAAGTCTTCAAAGTCATCAATGAGCTTCAAGGAATCAAAGAGATCCCTGACAAAGACTATAGATGGTAGTGCATTGCCTAGGCCTTTCTTATCAAAAGCGTTTAACTAGTTCTTGTCAATGATCATGTTATTACTGCCTTGTTAGTAGATGGTAGGCTGAAGAGTATAATTTTTGAAGCCCTTGCATGTGTTCTAATAGATTTTGACAAGTTCTCCAATGCTTACGTTTGGGGAAGCATGGAAACATGTCCTTCATAAGAGGATGCAAACTAAAATGGTAATAGAAAGTAACAAAATCTGAAGAGTAATGATAAGCAGAAGCAATCGTGATGGGCCAAAAGAACAAAACTTAAGAAGAAAAGCAAGGCTCTGACAAGAAGAAGAAGAAGGACATGATTTGCAAAAAATATGCCAAAAGGGCCACTATGCAGTGGAGAGCAGAGCTTCATATGTTCAGATCAAGAAGAAAGGCCAAGCACATTAAGTGGGGGAGACTAGGCAAGAGTGCAAACTCTAGTAATAGTGATCATGACCATGACTCTAGAGCACTTGTGTGTGTTGTTGATAGAGAATAGGCAATACCTTCTATATCTGACAATCTAAAGTGGTTGGTGACCAGGTTGACCAACGTATGAAGTTGATTGTTGGATTATGTGAAGGTAGATGTGACAAAGAATGACATCAAGTTTTTCATAGAGCAACTAAAAGAAAAGCTCATGTGCTTAAATGGTAGTGCTTTGATAGATCAGGATGCACAAGCTGTTTCATAGAAGGTTGTGAATGCCAAGTACCACAACGTGGTAACTGAGATGTAAACTCCAACAAAGTACTCTTAGGAAGCACTTTGAGCACAAGAAATGTTCCTCTGAAAAGGATCCGCAGACTTAAGGATGCTTCAAAGCATTTGTAAATGAAGACTCTACAATACGATGCTTGCACCATTGGCAAATCAACAAGACAACCATTCAAGTAGAGTAGGAGGGAGTCTACAGTAAATTTGGATTTGGTACCATTTGACATGTGTGGATTGATGCCAATAGAGATACTTTGAGGCAACTGTTAGTTCATCACATTTAGGGATGACTACACCAGAAAGGTATCATTCAAATATGGAAAACTCTCATTAAAAAAGAATGTGGATCAGCCATCAAGACAGTACAAAAAGACAATGGAGGGGAATATTTCTCCAAACAATGCAAAGAATTTTTGAAAAAGGAAGTGATTAGACATGAGGCCACAGTATAAGGAGCATCACAACAGAATGGTATGGTAGAACAAATGAATAAAACAGTTACTGATATGGTTAGATTGGTGCTAATATAGAAAATGCTACATGCCTGATGATGGGGAGAAGCACTAGATGCAACTGTCCAAACCTTGAACAATCTACTAGGATATCACAAAATACACCTAATGAAATGTGCATAGGAAGTGATAAGGATCTGCCTCAACTGACCCTTAAAGGGTCCATTTAAACCTTCTTCTGAGACAATTTAGCGTAATAAACAAGAACACGAGAACTGAAGAAATTCTCCTTCTTTTATTAATCAAATCCCAAATAGAAAAAATACATCAACAATAAGGAGCAAAGCTCACTCAACTTTCCCAAGAATCTTAGAGGCAAGACATCCCCTCTCAATTCCTCAATTCTGACTTGCACTTTGAGCACACAAGCTCAAGACAAGGCAACACTCATAAGAGACTCTTTACCTTCCCTTTGGCTACTCTCTTCCTTAAGTGCTCTCAATCTTGCCTCTCAACTCTTGTCTTTCCCATGGACTCTCTTGTCCTTCCTTTGGACCTTGGATAATTGTTAGAGTGACCCTTGGCCTTCCCTGACCATTGGTCTTCCTTAAAAAACTTGTGCACTTTTCGAGAAATCATTTTTTCCAAATTGATTGTGGCTTTCTCTCCCTTGCGATTCCTAGCCTATGACCAAACTATGAGTGGTTGTGGCTTGCACTTCCTTGCGTTTCCCAGCTTGCAACTAAAGTGCAATGCACAACATGTTTGCACTAGTAAAACATCACATTTTCTGCCTTTGTTTCTCTGCCAACTGTGACAAATTGCTGCCTGCAATGTCAAATTGCGACTCACAGTGGTTCGCAACTTGCTGGCTGACACAAGAAACATGAAATTCTTCACTTTCTTCAAATTGTGGCTAACTACAACTTGCAGTAGCTTGCAACTCCTCACTATGACTGATTGCAACCTGTAGTCCCATTGTAGTTACCTTCTTAGAGCTAGAAACATATGCAAACAACTCCAAAACATAGGTACTCACTCGTAAGACTCTGAGGACACATTAAGGAGAAGAAATGCATGAAGAAGTGTAGAATGATTCTAGGAGTTAATTCCTAGAATTTCTCCATTTATATTGTCTAGATTTAGCGTAATTTAATGCCTGTTTTATTCTTTCCTTCTTTCCTTTTCTTTAGGCATTTAGTTGCCTAATTAGTTGTCAGAATTGCTGGCAATTCTATATAATTGTTGTTATTCTTCATTCTGTGAATAAGAGAAGAACCATTCATTCTCTCTCAAAATCAATCTTTATGGTATCAGAGCTTTAGGTTTAATACCTAGGGACAATTTTCCAACGAGTTCCTATTCACAAGCTCTCCTCTGACCTGATTGTTCTTTCTTCATCGTTGTTTTTTCTGCTTCAGATCCTACCATCATGTTTTCACCTACATCATTCCAGCATCTATCGCTATTCTCTATCCATGGCAAATACTGCCCAACATTCTTCTTCTGCAATTAACCCCATCATCGAAACTGCCACCTTCCCAAATTCAAGCAGTTTAGATGCCTCTATTCCTCTTATCATAGTCCATAAACTTTTGGATCCTAATTATGTTCAGTGGTCCCAATCAGTTTTAATGTATGTGAGGGGGAAAGGAAAAGATGATTATGTCACTGGAGTCTCAGTTGGGCCACCGAAGGGGGATTTAAAGTTCAAAGCATGGCAGAGAACAACATGGTGATGTCATGGCTGATCAATTCCATGACAATAGAGATTGGTGAGAACTTTATGTTCTATGAAACTATGAAAGAGATCTGGGATGTAGCTAAGGAGATTTTTTCCGATAAAGAAAATACATTAGAATTATTTGCAATAGAGAGCAACCTTAATGACCTTCATCAATGAGATCTGAATGTCACTCAATATTTCAATCTCCTATCACGACAATGGCAACAATTAGATTGGTATGGGATTTATGAATGGGAGAATCCAAATAATGGAGTCAAGTATAAGTCTATCATTGAGAAGAAACAAGTGTTCAAGTTTCTAATGGGATTGAATCCTACTCTTGATGAGGTTCATGGTCACATCTTGGGAACCAAACCTCTACCTTCTCTCTGTGAAGCTTTCTCTAAAGTTCGTCGTGAAGAGAGCAGGAGAAAACGTATGCTTGGAGGGCAAGTAGGTGAGCCTTCAGCAATGGCAGTGTAGGGGAAATCAGCCAATGCTGGTGAGAACCACTCAAAGAAAGGAAGACCCAAGTGTGAACACTGCCAGAAATTGGGTCACATGAAAGACATGCTATGCTCTTCATGGATACCCTCCGAATCATAAATCTTGAGGACAAAGAGATCACCAACCCAGCAGACACACTGCTACGATCCCTGGGAAAGAAAAATCAGCCTCCACTGAGTCTCCATTCAGCAAAGAACAAGTTGATGCTCTTCAAACATTGATGACTTAGACCATCCAATCTCAACTATTGGGTACCACAATTGGAATAGGTTCAGTTGCTAAGAAAGGTAATATTACCAAAGCCCTAATAGTTCATAAAGATGGATCAGATTGTTGGATTATTGACTCAGGTGCAATTGATCACATGATTGGGAATGCAAACTTGTTGGAGGACTTTGTTCCATGTACTCAGAATTATTTTGTTAAGATTGCTGATGGTTCTCACTCTAATCTGACAAGATATGGTTCAGTCTCTCTCTCAAGGGACATAACATTGAAATCTGTTCTCTTAGTTCCTAATTTAGATTGCAACTTATTGTCTATTAGTAAACTCACAAGTGATTTGAATTGCATCACTAAGTTCGCTTCTCAAAATTGTGTATTTCAAGACTTGGACTTGGGGATGATGATTGATAAAGCTAAGGTGACTATGGGCCTCTATCTTCTGGAAAGTAAAGAGCACTTAAAGGGGTAGCATCAATCTACCAAGTTTGTTTCTCAGAGTCTTAGTTCATCCTTCATGTCTTCTCAAAATAAAGACAGTGTAATCATGCTATGGTACTACCGTTTAAGTCATGCAAAACTTCCATACCTTGCAAAATTATTTCCATCATTATTTGTTAATAAAAATCCAAAGTTGTTCCATTGTGAGATTTGTCAATTGTTGAAACATGTTCAAAATTCATATCAAAGTATTCCTTACAAATCTTCTCAACCATTTGCTCTTGTTCATATTGATGTTTGGGGTTCATCAAAAATAAAAAATATCATTTGTTCTAGATGGTTTGTTCTATTTGTTGATGATCATACTTGGGTCACTTAGCTATTCCTTATGAAAGGAAAGTCCGAAGTGGGGATAATCTTCCAAAATTTCAACAATATGGTCAATATTGAGTTTAACGGTAAAATTCAAATTCTCAGAACTGATAATGCCAAAGAATATTTTTCCTCACATCTAGGAAAATATCTTCTTGATCAGGGAATTGTTCATTAAAGCTCTTGTGTTGAAACTCCACAACAAAATGGAGTTTCAGAAAGGAAAAATAGACACTTGTTAGAAGTTGCAAGATCTCTCATGATTGCATCAAATGTTCCAAAGTATTTTTGGGGGGAAGCTATTCTTACATATGCTTATCTCATAAATAGAATGCCATCATGAGTTTTAAACTTCAAAACACCGCGTCAAGTATTCCTTGAATCCTTTCCAAATTCCCACCTTATTTCCACCATTCCTTTAAAGGTGTTTGGATGTTTTGCCTTTGTCCACATAAATCAATCTCACAGAAGTAAATTGGACCCAAAATTAGAAAAGTGTCTCTTCCTTGGGTATTCTTATACAAAAAAAGGGTATAACTGTTCTTGTCCACAAAAATGTTGATTTTTTTGTTTCAATGGATGTTACCTTTTTGGAAGATCAACCCTATTACCCAAAAACTACTATTTAGGGGGAGAGTGAGCCAATTGAAGAATATCAGTTTTGGGAATCCAATATTGAAACCAAACCCACTAGTGCTTCAACTCTACCTTCTCTTGTGCCCTTGGTTTAGGGTCCATCAGACCCTCAAACCTCAAACACAACTCAACCTACAAAGTTTGAAGTTGAAATTGATCCATGTGTTGTTCCTCTAAGTTCTCCCAATTTTCAAGACAAACTAGAGACAAGTACACATCCTTTGCTGAATCATGACGCAGAGCCAAACTCCAAGAATCTTGAAATATCAGGTAACAGTGATGTTAATTTTGATACTATTGAGTTGCCAGATGATCATGGGTGGCCTATTGCTCTTCAAAAGGGTGTTCGTTCATTCCCTCGTCATCCTATCTCATACTTTGTTTCTTATGAATGTTTGTCTCCAGTTATCAAGGCCTTCACACTTAATCTTGTCTCCACTGTGATTCCTAATAATATTCATGAAGCCTTGAAGCATCTGGAATGGAAAGCAGCTATGAATGAGGAAATTAGAGCCCTTGAGCAGTATGGAACGTGGGAAGTTACTACACGACCAAACAACAAGAGAACTGTAGGGTGCAAATGGATTTTTACAATCAAACACAATCTTGATGGCAGCATAGAAAGATACATGGTCTGGTTGGTTCCTAGAGACACAAACTCAACACAATCAAAGTTCTTCTCTTAGTGGCTGCAAATCTTGACTAGCCTCTATACCAACTTGATGTTAAGAATGCTTTGCTCAACAAGGATCTTGAAGAAGAGGTCTACATGGACATGCCTCATGGGTTTGAAAGTTTTGAAAAGCCAAAACAAGTTTGTAAGCTCAAGAAGTCACTCTATGGGCTAAAACAATCTCCTAGAGCATGGTTTGATAGGTTTGCAAAGGCCATGAAAAAGTTCGGTTACAACCAATGCTAGGTAGATCATACCTTGTTTCTTAAGGAGTCAATTGGAGGTAAAAGGACAATTTTGATCGTTTACGTAGATGATATAGTTGTGACAGGAGACTACTAGGAAGAAATTCTTAGATTGAAAAATTTTCTAGCTATAGAATTTGAAATCAAGGACCTAGGATCCCTCAAGTATTTCATAGTGATGGAGATTGCTCGGTCAAGAAAAGGTATGTGTTTCTCAATATAAGTACATTTTAGACTTATTAAAGGAAATAGGAATGCTTGGTTGTAAACCTGAGGAAACCCCTATGGAATCTACAAAGAAATTAGGAGCAAGTGAAGATAGCTCACCAATTGATAAAGAGAGATATCAACGTCTTGTGGGAAAATTGATCTATCTCTCCCACACTTGGCCAGATACAGGTTTCTTTGTTAGTGTTGTAAGTTAGTTTATGAGCAATCCAAGGGAAGATCATCTTGATGTAGTCTATCACATTCTCAGATATCTCAAAATGACACCAGGAAAAGTGTTGCTATTCAAGAAAATTGGCAGTAGAGATATCAACATCTACACTGATGTTGATTGGGCAGGATCTCCCATCGATAGAAGATCAACTAGTGGATATTGCTCCTATGTTTGGGGGAACTTGGTCACATTGTGGAGAAAAAAGCAATTGGTAGTCGCAAGGAGTAGCGTAGAAGCTGAATTTAGAGCAATGGCTCTTAAGTATTTGTGAAATCATGTGGCTACAGAGGTTACTTTCAAAACTTAAACAACCTTATGGAAACTCCATGAAAGTTTATTGTGATAACCAAGTAGCTATAAGTATTGCAAAGAATCCTGTGCACCATGATTGCACCAAGCATATCAAGATAGATTGACTTTTCATTAAGGAAAAGATTGAGCACCAACACTACATTAGATTGCTGACATCTTGATGAAACCTGTACCACGCATCAACTTTGAAGAATTGAGCTCCAAGTTGGGTTTGATAAACATATACAACTCAATGTGAGGGGGAGTGTAGAATGATTCTAGGAGTTAATTCCAAAAATTTCTCCATTTATATTTTCTAGATTTAGTGTGATTTATTTCCTGTTTTATTCTTTCCTTTCTTTAGGCATTTAGTTGCCTAATTAGTTGTTAGATTTGCTGGAAATCCTATATAATTGTTGTTATTCTTCATTTTGTGAATAGGAGAAGAACCATTCATTCTCTCTCAAAATCAGTCATTAAGAAGGCAGGGTGATGACCTCATCAAGAAGTGCTCCTAGTTTAAAAAGGTTCAGATTTTTTGGTTTATAGTGCTATGCATTCATCTTGCTTGAGCATTGGAACAAATTGCAACTGTGCACAACCAAAACTTTTTGTCAGGCATGGCACAAACACAAAGGGCTACAAGGTATCCTTTCCATGGCAGCAATTGATTGGGATCTTGCAAGACATCATCTTCACAGTGATAAAGGAGGTCATCATATGAAATGATAGTGCCAAAGCCCATGATGACCAAACTTTGGGTAACCTACATGCAAAGATCACAGTCTTTGTTTTAAGGGGGGAGTGACCCTTTAAATGTGATGGCTCAGCTATAAATCTTGGAATCTACAAGCAGGTGGTTATACCAATTGCCAAACTAGTAGAAAATTCACTAGGAAAGCAACATGATCAATAACAACCACCACCTACCCAAGTTCAATAGCTAGATTAGAGGAGGTGCATAACTCCAATTTTGATTTCAATGAGGAGAGTAACATATATGTTTCTCAAAACCCTCTAACTTGGGGACGTTGTGAAACCCATTAACTTCGGAAGGATCTCAAGCCAAATGGAGTTGGCAAGATAGGCATTTGCAACTGAAGTGTAGCTTATCAAGTGAGGAAGGAAGCTTCAACAATTCTTACATTAACTATGACTAACAGCATCTCATCTAGATGATTAGCTATGAGCACATTGTTACCTCCATAAAGTGCATTACTGAGTTTGGCAATTTGAGTGAGTGGGTCTCATTTTGCATTTACCATGAAAATCCAACCCTATGATAGAGAACCTATACCCTAAAATGGCCTATAAAAAGGTTCCTTCTCTTGCCATGTATGATGTATTGAATGAATCAATAGAATGCATTTCTTTTGAGTTGTTTCTATTGCATTTTACCTGCAATTCTGAATTGTTTCTCTTACATTAGCTCTAAGCATTTGCATCTTGAAGGCGACCACACTTATTTCAAACACGCTAAAGTCTGACATGTTACCATTGGAAATTCAGGCAATGCACCAATTCCTACATTATTGTCAAAGTATAAAATATAGGAATAAACTCTTACCAGAGGTAATTAGGAATGCTAAGCAAAAAGATTGGTGTAACATTGAAAAGATATGGTTGCAAATGTGGGATATTTAAGATCCAGATGTAATAACAAATTCTTATGAATGGTTGAAGAGAGCAAACGATCAACGTAACCTCTAGTTCTATTGTGAGTGTGTCAAAGCAGGAATGCTTGATAGACAAGCAGAATATTATTTACATATAGCAAGCTCCATGAGGATGCAAATATTGACTAGAAGAGTAAGAACGGGACACTATAGAGTTGAAAATGCAAGATGAGAAAATGTTCACCAAGAAGACACTATGCTTACTAGAGATAACAAAAGGTGAACAACACATTACATCCCACTGGATTTTTTCGTAACTAACCTTTTTAGAAACAAACGGAATACTGTAAGTAGAACTCTATATGAATCATTTAATATATCACCAATGGTATGAGGGAATATCTTGAGTTTGTGTTCAAACTAGAGGATTATTGGATACATTTGATGTACGTTAGAGAAATTGATACTGATCCTTTTGGTTCAGGGTTAGTTTCAGCTTTATAAAGGCTTAACTCTTCCTTTTTCAGCTCAAAAACTTTCTTAGGTTTCATGAGAAACTGCATCATTTTTAATTCACCTGATCTACTAAGTTGTTGTCCATGTGTCATATATCCATGTATGTTTAACCAATGGTATGAATTTTGCATGCAACAGGAAAAAGGGAGGATTCGGATGTTAAAAACATTTATTCCATCAACCAAAGATTGAAACTATTTTCTGACTGGCTTTTGGGAATTGTGGCAACGGGAGAGTTTGATACCTATTTTCCAGCTGCTACACGTGAAAATGCACCTTTTGTTGAGGAGCTATGGAAAGATCCTGCTATTCAGGCTACGTATAAAAGAAGAAGTGAATTACACATGCTTCCTGATGTTGCTAGTTATTTTCTAGATCGGGTAATTGCTTCTCTGTTGACAGTCTTCAATTGAACAATTTTGCATTTACTTATCAGAGCCATGTATTATACTTGTAAAGTTTAATTTATCTTGCCTTGACCTTCACTAGCCTTTTGTTAGACATTGTTGTAAATGGTTTACATAATGAAAGTATTTTAGGAAACATATATCATTTTCATTAAATATGGCTTAAGTTAAATATAATGCAACCCCTATTTATTGATAATAACTATATAATGACATCATGCAATTATGATGTAAGGTCAGGTTTTGATCAGAATTTAACCTAATGGTTTTGAGAGTTACCAGTTGTCGACTTGCTTATATTGATAGTACTGTGATGGTATCAAATGACAGATTGGATGGATTTAGCGGATGCTATACACTGTTATTTCTTTTTATTCGTTTATTGTTATTATTATTATTTTGCAAAAAGGTCAGGCATCATATTAAAATGAGAAAACATTTACAAGAAACATTGGCGGGAAAGGACCCCAAGGACATTGGGGGTAATAACAACCCCTCCCCTATAGAAATAAAGGCAACAAACAAAAACTGAAACTCCCCCCCAAAAATGAAACTTACATAAAAGAGGCAGTTGGACCCCATAGATAAAACTGGCCCTTCCTTGGGCACTTTTGAGGACTACATTCAAAACCATACACTAAAAACCCCATTGCCCTCATAGGGCAACCTTGCTTGGTCCTAGAAAAAGAGGTTATCTGGTAGATCATTGTATCTTGATGCAAGGGCAGATTGCCTTCTCCCGGGTGTGTATTGCATCTAGGACCACTTGAAAGTGTTCATTAGTGACAAACGCAGCAACCTCTTGGAAATCCTTGTACTTTGCCTGACATACTTGTTGGGCTTCTAATGTAGTGGCCTTGTTTGGGTGGAATTTAGCTGAGGTTGTTTGGATGTGTTGCCTCAGGTTGGCCTAGGAGACGTCCCATGTAGAATCAACATCTAGCATTGCTCTTGACAGCCAACTGATTTTTTTTTTTTTTTGGATTTGTTCCTCCTCTAGGAGGGCTAGAATGTGTTGCTCTTCCTCCTCCTCTTTGTGGTGGAGTGGTTCCTATTCTTCCTATCATAGATCCTCTCTGATCTACATCCTTAGCTAGTCCTTCAAGGTGCTCCTAAGCATAGCCTCCTACAGCTCCCTTTGGTGTTGCTCCTCCATGGTTGCTTCTCTGAGCTACTGCTCCACCTCCTAATACCTACACTTGACTCCTCCTTGCACCTCCTAAGCTCCTCCATCAATGCACTTGTTCCTTAGCCCTAGCCTCCACAACCGCCTAGAGTAAATCAGCTTCAAACTAGCTTGGAAGTTCCCTGTGCACTTGGTCCTCCACGAACTGAATTTGCTTGTGGAACAACGGCTGATTAGTGGTGGACTCTTGCCAGTCAGGATCCTCCTTGCCCCCCATCGACGCCTCCCTCCCCAGATGCTCCTCTAGCACAACCCTAGCTGAGGAAGAGGATTCCCCCTTCAAAGAGGGTTTGTGGCACACATACATCCTCTTGTCTGAGATAGGCTTGGCTGGTGGTGGCTCAAGTGGTTGTGCCGCCCTCTAGAAAGCCAGGATCAAGTTGGAATGTTGTCCCCTTCTACCTCGTCGGAGGGACGCCAAAAAGATTTCGAGAGGTTAGGCAGCCAACCAAGTTGCATGTAATAGAGGATGGCGAAATGCACCCCTTGGAGTTTCCACATATTTCCTGATTGAACAAAAAATCACTCCATGAGCTCTGCGACATCTTGCTGGAGGGGAGGCAGGGCTGACTTTGGGACGTGCCCATTGTTGGTCTTAGGGATGGGCCTTGGGAAAAAGCTCTCATTTTCCTGAAACCCCTTCCCCAAGGGCAACACCATCTCCCCCACTACCATAATACCAAGATACTCAGTGATCCTAACCTCGATGAGCCTGATGTGGACATCGCAAAAAGATTTCAAGAGGTTAGGCAACCAACCAAGTTGCATGTAATAGAGGACAAGGAAATGCACCCCTTGGAGTTTCCACATATTTCCTGATTGAATAAAAAACCACTCCATGAGCTCTGCGACATCTTGCTGGAGGGGAGGTAGGGCTAACTTTGGGACGTGCCCATTGTTGGTCTTAGGGATGGGCCTTGGGAAAAAGCTCTCATTATCCTGAAATCCCTTCCCCAAGGGCAACACCATCTCCCCCATTGCTAGAATACCAAGATACTCAGTGATCCCAACCTCAATGAGCTTGATGTGGACATCGCAAAATGTGGTGAAGTTGTGACCCCACTGCAAAAAGGAGGCATCGGTGAGGTCTGGGTTCCCATCTAAAAGAGGGATTTGATCGACCTAGCCCATTTGCACCACTAGACCCTAGAGTGGCCAATTAGTTCGAAAGCTTTGATAGTCTGGTTCGAAGGTTGGCATGAAACCCATAGTAGTCGTTGCCTCTTGCCAAGGTTGCAAGACACGATGAATAATGGAAGTAGGTGAATGCAGAGGCATGATTTGAAAAATATACTCATTTTGAGTTGACCAAAGCATCTAGAGGATCACCCCTGCAGGAGAATCCCCTCATAGTAGTGGTGTTATTGTCGAGGCCACCTAGATTGCACGTGTGAAAGGACATTTAGATGTGAAATGCTATGCAATTTCAATTTTAACAGGAAGCTTGCACACGTGGAGTAGAGCCCGTACCAATAGCACCCCTTTCGCAATCAACCATAAAAAATATTTAATTTTCTCTAGCAATAGTTTGCACTAGATTTGCCTCTGTCCTTGGGCCACTAGGTATTTAGTGTGCATAAAATCGTGCGGTTGGGCACCCAAAAGTCCCATTTGCTCTAACTACTAAGTGGCTATGCAAATGTTGCACCAGACCTGGGAGTCCTAGGGGCTCATTCTATGGTGTTTATTTTCGCCGAAGTATCATGATCCAAGGTCTCCCTATATCATCACGTAGGAAGTGACTAACAAGCATTTGGTGGCCCATTGTGACAATGTCTTGAAAACTCATAACACCCAATCCCTCAAAATTTTGAGGTCTTGCCACCTTTTGCCAACACACTAGGTGCATACAGTCACCTACTTTTCCCTCCGACCATACAATTACAAACCATTTGGTCGATTTTGTCGATGACCCGTTTAGGGGGAACAGCAATCGAAGCCATGTATTGCCTAGTCATCAACACAGATGAAGCCAGGAGCAATCTTCCTTTTCTGGTGAGAAAACGACAAGTCAAGTGCTGGGCTATACTTTGTATTAGGTGGGCCTAGGTAGCTTTTCAGTGGCAGTTGAAAATAGGCACTCCCAGGAAGGCATGTTGCAAGGATCCTTGCAATATTCCCAAGTTTTGACAAATGCAGCAACTATTATGTCAGTGCAAAAGAAAATGAGCCGTGGACTTTCCCCAGTTGACTGTGAGCCTGATCTCTCTGGACATTCTTTGAAGGGCTTAGACACCACTTCTGCCTGTGGTACGGCTGCCTGGGTAACAAGGATCATATCATCCGTATAATGTTCTGTGATGCATGTGACCCCCTCAATCTTTAGGCCATGTACTCCTTTAGTCTTGCACTATGTATTCTTGGTGTCCATGGCAATAATGAAAAGATGTAGAGACAAGGGGCCCCCCACAACAGTTGATTGATATCAAAAGGGTATGCCCCTGAGGCCTGAATCTAGATGCACAAATCTACAAACTTCAGGTTGAGCCCTTTCCTTAGCATAATATCTTTAAGTGAGGCCCAATAAATCGTATCATAGGCCTTTGCAATATCAAGTTTAAGGCACATGGGAATTGTGCTTTCTACACAAAGTGCATGATCTCTTGCAGCAAAAGAATTTGATCTTGAATACACCTACCTTGGATGAAGCTAGTTGGTTGGGAGCCCACCAGGGACAGCATCAAAGGTTGGAGTCTGGCCACAAGAACCTTTGTGAAGAGTCTAAGCAATGTATTACAGACCTCAATCGGTATGAAGTGAACTGGTTCAATGGGATTATCAACTTTTGGAATCAGGATAATTCTAGAGCAGTTACTTTCATTTCAAACCTATCCCCATTTGAGCATGAGATTAAAGGCATCAACTATGTTGTCACTGAAGATGTCAAAAAAAAAAAAAAAATCTCAGAAATTCCATCAGCCAACCATCTAGCCTTGGGGCCTTATTAGGTCACATAGCCTTGAGAGCCATAGAAATCTCCTGCTTGGTAATTGGCACCAGAAGCCACTGATTTTCCTGAGGTTGAATGACCCTATTTATGTGGATAGAAGTAGGGGAGGGATCTCTTCTAGACCAAATACTGTATCAGTAGTGCTGCATAGCAGTGACGATGGCTTGTTCATCTTGCACCGTGTGGCCTCCTTGCATGAGGCTATGAATTCTTGTGGCTTCCTTGTTTACCTTAGCCAATAGCAAAGAAAAACTTAGTGTTTCTATTGCCATCCCTTAACCATGTCATCCGGGCCCATTCCTTCCCGTATTGTTCTTCTTCCTTCAACAGTTGCTGTAATTGAAGGACATCATGCTCTTCCCCATCTAGATGTTGTCCCTGCTCTTAGTTGACCTGGATGGCATGTAGTTGTTTAGTTGATTTGTCCCAGTATTCTTTGAAGGCATACTTCTATCCCTTCCGCCAGCCTGAATCTTCTTCTTTAGAGTGGCCAAACCAATGTTGAGAAAGTCCCTGGGCTTGATCCAAGTTGGGTACCCTCCCAAACTTCATAAACAAGGCTTGTAAGCTAGGGCTTGTTCAGCCAAGATCTTTCCAATCTGAATAGTCGTGGCCTTAGCTTATTAGGCATGTTGAAAGAGTAGAGGAGCGCCTTGTGATTAGAGGCTCTTCTCTCAAGTCTGACTATGTGAATCTCATGAGCCAACATCAGTGCGGAACTAGCCTGGACTCTATCAATCTTGGACATAGTTTGCTCTCTCCCTTTCCTTTGGTTACTCCAAGTATACTGACATCCTCTCACCTTCACGTCCACAAGCTCAAAATTTTGGAGGTATATTATGGATTCTTGACTCCTTGGGGGCAGGGTTGAATCTCCCTTGGTTTTCTCCCAAGGAAACAACAGCTGGTTGAAATCTCTAATAGGGAGCCAAGCCATCTTGTCTAGGATTTTTCTGGCAATCCTATGCAGCTCTGCCAATCTGGTGTCTAGGCCTTGTGGCCCATAGAAATTCATTAGCCACAAACCCTGCAAAGGCATGAAGGTGGTAATGATCCACTACAATGAATCTAGTAGCTGCATAGGGGCCCTAGCAATGGTTGCTAGTCCCCCTGCTTTCCCCCTCAAATCTGCAAAAATTGTATGCCATCTTGGCCATTCCAAAATTGGAGCTTTGTCTCCTGCAGACATACAACATCGGCCTTCCCAACTTGCATCAAGTCGTTTAAGGTATGTCTTTCGTAGGGGGTACCTAGTCTCCTACAATTCCATGAAAGAATATTCATGATCTACTAGTAGACCTTTTCTTGTAAACCCCTTTCAATGTTGTCTAGGCCCCCAAATCAATACCTTTGTGTGTTTTCTTTAATCTCAATTCTGGGCCAGTTGGCCTGCCCATCTTCTTTGGCTCGGCTGTGATAGTGAAGCCTTGGTCCTCCACTTGGAGAGGCTGAAGAGCTGGCACCAGCAGCAGTCTGGAGGACCCCCACTCAGCTGAAACCTAGTCCCCCAGAGATGGAACTTGAACGTTGATTCAGAGGAGGCAGCCAGAGGTGTTCTCTCACCATCCATCATATCCACAAGTAGGGAGAACCAACTAGCGACTGGGTGCAGAAAAAGGTTTTTTGCTTTTCTTTTTTTCTTTAAGAAAAAGAGGGAAGCAAAACAGTTTTCAATAAAGAACTGGTTGCAAGAAACAACCCATCATCGCTTGAATTCTCAGAGAGAGAGAGAGGGAGAACCAACTAGCGGCTGGGTGCAGAAAAAGGTTTTTTGCTCTTCTTTTTTTTTTAAGAAAAAGAGGGAAGCAAAACAGTTTTCAATAAAGAACTGGTTGCAAGAAACAACCCATCATCGCTTGAATTCTCACAGAGAGAGAGAGAGTGTGTGTGTGATTGATTGTGTGTGCGCGTGCACAAGGGAGGTGGCTAAAAATGAACAACAGCAAAAGACAATTGTAACTGAAACAACAAATGAACACCAACAAAAGAAGATTGTGGCTGAAACAACAAATGAACACCAACATAAAGAGGTTGTAGTTGGGAGAAAAAACAGAATAGCAACAACGAAAGATTGTGGCTATTACAAATTTGAGTTGAGCAGCAGTCCAATATTGTACTTAATTGTTCTTGGTAACTAAGAAATTTAAGCAAGAAGGTAAGATGAATCTTTCTCTAATATTGTACTTAATTGTTCTTGGTAACTAAGAAATTTAAGCAAGAAGGTAAGATGAATCTTTCTCTTGCTATGTGTGATGGACAGCATTGGCTGCTAATTTTAATATCTCAGCTCTTCTCTTTTCCTTCCCTTGAATATCATTTTATGTTAGAATCAACTTTGACAAGATTTGTTTGTTTAGGTTTTGGATTGTTGAATCTTTAATTTTGTTGATGGATCTCTCCACTTGTCCTTTGCACTATGAGGCCTAAATGACTTAGATGAGAGTGGTTTCTGTAATGATTTGGAAACACCTATAATCATTTAGGGCATATTGACATAAGAGTTTGTGTACTGGCAGCAAAAAGTGAGAATATTCCTGGGCCCATGTCTATTTTGTGATTTTCTGAAATTTACAAAATTGTTAAATTCTTGGTTCTTAGCTGGAAAATTGGCTTGATGATCCCCTTAAATGCTTAATCCTTGGATTGAATTTTGATTCTTATTTGTGTACCTTTTCAACTCTAATTTTGTTAACTTTCTATGAGTTCAATGGAGTGGGGGAAATCTAGGATGTTAATGTATGGTTATTAAATATTAATGATAAATTATGGCTGTTAAATGTAGGTGATTTCACTACTCTCTATTATTGGTAAATTAGATAGTTTGATTAAATGTTAGTGGTGTGCAATTTATTATTTCAGTCTATAAAAGTTGATTTGAAATGATTTTTATTGTGAGGGTTGCTGAAAGAAAATAAGATAGTATTATTTTGCAATTGAATGGATTTAATATTATTGATTTCTACATTTCTTGTTGGGTTAGACAAGTCTGTTCATGAACAACATTTGATTTATTATTATGGTCTAAAATAACCAGAATCTGATTAGTAAATAAAGAGAAAATCAGACCTGTACATTGTATCAGAGGAATTTTGCATAGATTTTTGTTGTCACTGTTTGGTTTTCATGATTGCCTTTTTTTCTATCAACAATGTTTGAACGAAAAATCAATTATTCATTGTGGTTTGTTGATTGATGCTTGATGTAGTTTTTAATTCTTTTGTTAAGAGTTTCGATACTTTAGTTTGTAAACTATTGATTCATAATATTCTTCATAATATTCTTGTGCTCCTTGTCCAGCTATCTATGTGAACAAGTTTATTAATGTGTATAATCTAGTTTCTGATTTTTATTGGTTGCTGAACCCTGGATATTGTATCATTGGTAATGATATTGTGAATAAATGTAAAGATTGATATATTATTTGTATTTCAATTTGCAGTTTTGCAGGTACATGTATAATATGTTTTCCTTGAGTTTGACTTCCTTATGTATGATTACATTTTGGTTGTGCATAATTTAAGATTGCTAAGTGTTTGAACTAATTGGCTTCTTGCTGAGCTAGATGGCTGTGGATACAATTTTAAGTTTTAGGATGTTTTCACATTTGTACTACACCTTGGATGCATATTGTATTGAGAAATGGCATTCGTCATATTGACACTCTTCCTAGTAGATCTTGGGCCTTTGATTGCATCATGTAATTTTCTTTGTTATACTTTATTTTAATTGATAATCATCTATGCTGGGCTATATGCAAGTTGAATTTTTGATAATTGATCAAGTGTTTGGAAAAAGAAAAGAAAAGTTTGCTCTTGCATATTCAGCCAGCTTGTTGGGGGCTTGGAGTGATTAACTCTTCCTTCCTATGGATGGATGTTACACTTGGTGAGACGCAGATCAAGAGTAGAGTAGTCTTTAAAAAGGAGCATTATTGTAGTCTTTAATTTTTTGCTACCATATTACTCATTACTCCTTTTTTATGAAATTTTGTCTCAATTTTGTGTGTTTGATTTATGACATGACAGCTTAAAAGAGGTATACCATTGAGACTGCTCAATATTGATACAGCTATTATCAACGTCTATGCCATTTTTGATATATGATTGGGGTGGAGACCACCCCGTCTCATTGCTGCACTTATAATCTTTGTTAATAATACCAAAAAGAAGTCATCTATCCAGTTTGGCTGCTGGTGGTACATCACTTTGAGGATTTTAGTGTCTTCCCACATTCCAGCAATTGCCTTTTCGCATTGAATAGAACGTCCATCTTTTAATTGAAAGTCATGACAATTTTAAAAAAACATATTAAAAAGGCTAAAAGATCTCAGTTTGCACTTCCAAGATTTCAAGAGTTTTGGGTACTACGGTTCTTTCTTCCAGCTATCCTCTTTTCCAAAGTTGTGGCACAGCTAGTTTATCCAGCATTTTCTTGAGGGTGGCCCAAGAGCCTTGGCAAATAAAGCCTGGTATGGGTGCTTCAGATGCTTTTAGGGAAAAAGTTTACCGTCATGTATTAACGATGGTTCTTAATTTGTTTATGACATTCAGGCTCGGTTACTTAGTTATTGTTATTTATTGGATTTTTTATAAAATTGTTGTTATTTACATCAATTATATTGAATTATTTATGTAGCATTTAAGAAACAAACCAATAGTACACAAGCTTTATATCGCCATGAGAATTCATAACATGATAATATTCAGGTTCCTAATCTGTTTAGGGTTGGTTTCTGTATCTTTTTTTTCTTATGTTTTGTTTTTCCCACTTTATTGTAGGCAATCAAAGTTGCAACCCATTTTTATTTGCCGAAATTTTTCAAAAATGTGAAATGGTTCTTCTGTTATTTATTTGGCCCTAACAAAACGAAACATATTCAAAGAATAATGAAAAATTATTGTGTTATGTAATTATACCCAAATTATTGAAGCGATTTATTTCAGGTCATGGAAGTTGCAAGCAATGAGTATACACCCTCTGATACTGATATTATATATGCGGGAGGAGTACCTCAAAGTATCGGTTTGACATCTTGTGAATTGTCCCTGGATCAGCGGAGCCCACATGGCGAGACCTATAATGATGACTTGGAATATCATGGTCTTCCTGCGAGGTCAGTTGTGTTATTGCATTTTAGTCTTCTTGCATGCATGTTTACTTTCTTTGTTGGATTATTATATATAAATAAATTATTTCGGGTTACTTTCAGATATCAGCTTATAAAAGTGAATTCAAATGGTTTGAGTGAAAGCTACAAGTGGCTTGATATGTTTGAAGATGTGCGAGCTGTGATATTTTGTGTCTCCCTTGGTGATTATAATCAGATGTGGACCGAAGAGAAGGGATCACTAAGAAACAAGATGATGCTGAGCAAAGAGTTTTTTGAAAATGTTGTAAAGCATCCTTGTTTCAGAAACACACCATTTGTGCTTTTGCTTAACAAGTTTGATGTGTTTGAAGAGAAAATTGGCAGCAGCCCACTGACAGCATGCGAGTGGTTCAAGGATTTCAATCCAGTGAAAGCGCATAACAATAACTCTTCGCTGGTTTATCAGGCATATTATTACGTTGCTATGAAATTTAAACTGCTATTCGCATCTCTCAGACACCGCAAGTTATCGGTATGGCAAGTCAAGGCTCGAGATTCTGATTCAGTTGAAGAAGCGTTTAAATTCATCAGGGAAGTTTTAAAGTGGGATGAAGAGAAAGAGTATTATCTTGCCACGGAGGAGTCATTCTACACTGACACTAGTTCCTTTTCTGCACCCGTGAGACAAGATAATTGAGTTTAGAGGAAATTTGGATTCCTAGATAATGTTCATGGTCATTGTATTTTCGGCAATTCAGGAGAAGCAAAACTTGGTCTTGGACTCTGGTAAAAGAATGGAATGTTGAGTTTGTTGTGTTGGGAAATTGGTCCTGCAAGTCGTATGCGGAAAAAATTGATGATTTATCTGTTAGCCTTTATTTCTTTTATAAAAAGGAATATGTCAAACCGTTTGAGCTTTGTATTACATTGGTTTCGTGTGTGTGAGAGACACTTATTGATTCTTGTATATCTTCCATCTAAGATCTGGTTTTAAATGATACAACGATGCAGCTTGAAATGGAGACAATCTTTTTTGTATTTACGCTAGCGCACGTTTCCCAATCTACGAGCAACAAGATTATATATATATATATATATATAGTGTTTTTTAAGAGGTGTATCTATTAAACAAAAACGGGGGCAAAAGCCCAATACAACAACAAAAAGAGGCAGCTGTGAAGGCAGAGGCTCAATCAGCACAATAAACAACAACAATAATAATCTTCCTTCCATTGTGAATGAACCGTACGCACAAACATTAATATGGCAACAACCATGCATATGTTTAACCATCTAGTACCCTGCACTCCATGTCTATCTACATCAATCAAACATCGTTGGACAAATCAAATTCTAAGCATATTCCAAAATAATGAAATCTGTGGAATGCACCATGTATTTTATTGCTGAATTATCTTTACATATATTTACAAACAAAGAAGAATGTTAATTGACACAACTATCTCCCAGCCAAAAAAATGGTATCTGTTGGACACTCGCATACTTGCATTTTTTAACAATAATGAATATTAACGGAAGCATTTCCTAAGATTCTTCCATGTACAAGTCTCCCTTCCAAAACATAATAAAGGAATTGAATTTCCGTGTGCTACCTACAGGCCACAAAACTGAGCTAGGAAACTGAGGTATCTACATTTTATCCAAGTTAATCGAAGCACCAATTCCACAGCGTCAAATACTGCTACCTTGCTAGTTCAACCAAACAATGCCACTTTTGCAAACACTGCTACCTTGCAAGCTTAACCAAACAGTGCCAATTTTGCTATTACGTATGATTTTCTTTCAAGTATGGCTTGAGTGGGATCCAGGGATATCGTTCTATGATTATTTGGCTTTCTGTATCATCTATTCAGATTTCATCTCTGATCGGAGGAGGAGCTGCTGTAGGTGAATGTACCGACATCCTTGATCTGCTTACTGCATCATAGTGTGGAAGCACCGATGATGAGTTTGGGTACATAACATCTCCCTCTAGTATTCTGATTACCTGAAATCCAACCATATAATTCAAGTTAAATCCCAAGAAATCCGCCACGCAATTCTAAGGTTAAAGTTGATCGAAACATTCATTCGCATTTTACAAACAAAATAAATGATTTGTTGAAATATTTCAAATCCAAAAATGCCGGAGGGGCTATGCATGTGCATATTATTACCCTGGACATTCTAGGCCTATCAGAAGGGTCTTTTCTAATGCAGAGGGCAGCTGCATGAAGCACACGCACAACTTCGTGCTCGGAATAATCATGTTGTAGACGAGGGTCTACTAATTCAGGGACTGCATTTTCTTCCAGCAGAGGCCGAGCCTGAAATTATCATATCATAGTATTGCAACCACGTTATTACGATATTCTAATTGAACCGATTGAGTCATTACCATATTATGTTTCTCTCGTTCGTGCACTAAACAAACATGACAATGGACTTACCCATTCTGCCAGACATTGTTGTCCACGAGGTTTTGTAATATCCACAGCCCTTCGCCCTGTAACAATTTCCAGTAAAACTACTCCAAATGAAAATACATCCGCTTTCTCTGTGATTTGACCACTCTGTGCATATTCTGGGGCCAAATACCTGAAAAAAAATCCTTCTGGGAAATAAGACGCTTAAATTTATGTGTAAAGAAAAACCAACTCTAGCAATGGTAACCACAAACATACCCTAAGGTACCAATTACTCTCGTCTCAACACCAAGATCGCCATCGGGCTGCCATCTAGCTAGACCAAAGTCACCAACCTGTTTACAAGAGAAAATTACTACTCTATTATGTTATACATATTAAACAAAATCATAACAAAGTAACACTCCCACTAATTTGGATTTTTCAGATTTAATTTCTCAATCACACTTATCATGATAAAAAAACTCTTCCCATGAATCATAATATTCTATTCGGTTTCCATGATAGTATTAGGTCACAAACTAAGTAGGCACCAGCCTTAAAAAGGTAAATGGTAGGGAATGTTCTGCTAAGGAAACTATCCAAGTTCATTGCAAGAAAAGCACTCCGAAGATTATCATCTGCCAAAAGTCTATGGAACATTCAAGTTATATTGAAATCCATCAGGGTTTAATGGGAAAAACCAGCCAAGTTGCCTTGTTGCTAAATTAACTATTCTTATGCTGGCATTTTAGCGTAGAACATCAGCAAATACTAGAGAAAGCAAAGGTTGAAAAACAAGATGGCCGTAATGGTTTTACCATTGGTTCAAAATCATGGGTAAGTAGAATATTATTGGGACGCAGATCACGATGCACAATGCAACCAACTCGGCATTCCTCGTGAAGATATCTAAGTCCTCTGGCAGCCCCAATTGCAATCTTGTATCTAGCACTCCATTCCAGTGTGTTCTGTTCACGTCCTGCATTCGGAAGCGGTCATCAATCAAAATTGTCCATTCAATTCAATTCAGCGTTGGTACTACAAAATTTAAAATTTTCAATAGTTTTGTGTCAACAAACAGGGTACGTTGTAAGCCCAATCTGATCCAAGTGTAATTGAAAATTACCGTATAAGTGATGATCCAGAGAACCGTTGCATACATATTCGTAAACTAAAAGCCTGCGTTGGTCTTCAGTGCAGAAACCGATCAACATGACCACATTACGGTGCTGAGCACAGCTGAGCACCTCAACTTCAGAACAGAATTCCATGTCACCTTGGCTGCTTGCATGCTTATGCTGCTTTACTGCAACAACCTGACCATCCGAAAGCACACCCTTATGAACAGAACCGAAGCCGCCTTCTGCTAAAAAGTTGTCTCGGGAGAAGCCATTGGTAGCATACTCCAATTCCGAATAGCTGAACCATCTTGGTGGCTTTCCAATAATTGGAGATTTGTGCTGGCAAATGGAGCACAGTGGAGGAGGCACAGGTGGAGGGCTTCTATTTAGAGACACTGCTTTTCTTACACTTGATGTGCGATCCAAATCATTCACTTGTTGCTGCTGATTTGTGCCTTGAGCATCAAATTTTGCATACCTTTCCTTATGCATCATCATCATCTTCGGGTTCAGGCCCTTGTTGTTGTTGTTGTTGGGTATTAATTTGGGATCATGCTTCATGTTCACCACTCTTGGTGAAGAACAACTTTGCACCACATTTGCACCACAAGGATCCTCGCATACCGAAAAACATGACAACCGGTCTCTGGACCTGAATGAACTTGAATTTGCAGCTTCCCACACTTTGGTGCCCAGCTTGGTCCTAGAATCTAATGACATTCAGCAAGACGATTTCATAAAAATCCGGTTCCTAATGTACTACTAAAACAAAATTTCATTGGACACAAACAATATTATCTGTGAGTGCACAGGCATTTTTAAATTGTAAGACTTTACACAAACTTTTATATATATCTACAGACGTACATTTCAAGTGGCAGGAATTACATGGTGCATTTGTGAAATTGTGCATTGTGCATTGTTAACTAGAATCGTCGGTAACAAGTTTAACAAGTAAATATTACTTAGTAGCGTAGCATAGCATATATGTTTATATTCGTTTCTCTAAGAATTCGTTAGCGAGAAATAGTGATGCAGACAATACCTGGTCGTGCCCAGTTATTGGGTAGCAGATTATGATTGAAGCGATCACTATCAGATTCAGCAGCTGCTGCTGCATCACATGCAATGTCAAGGTCGTAGTTGGTATCATCAGGCGTGGCTTCCAGAGGTTTGGGAAGTTGTCGTCTCCCACGAGAGGTGGGTAAGGGCGAGGCTTCCTGCTCTGAACTTGTGGCTGAAGACGTGGTCGTCTCGGTGGCTGTGAACGGATGTTCCATGTCTGGACTGCTCATACTTGCCACTCCTTCCACAACAACAACAACAACACCACTACCACCACTGCCGCCATGGCCATGCTTCGCTGCTTTACCTTCACAACAAATATTTCTAGTGCCCTGGCTCTGGGATTCCACCTCCTTTTGCAGACCCCCTCCACTAATCGGCAATGACTTGGCAGAATGTTCTCTAACCAAAGGCACTTTCAGAGATTTTGCTCCTGAGCGTTTCATGGCCACAACAGTGCATTGAAGCTCTTCCATGCAATGCTTTTCCTCTTTTTTCAACTGCCTGCAAGGATGTTTCAGATTCATTTCATTTCCACTAAAGACGGTATTAAAGCAATTCACACACAATATTAGGTTTTGTCTGATATATATAATGCTATGGAGAAACTTTTAAACGCAGATTTTATACGGCTAGTGATGCTACTTACTTGTCAAGGACGACCCAAGCTGCCCGAGCTTTTGAAGATTCAACAGCAACAATGCCGGGTGAATCCGCAGGGACCACTTTCACTTTTATTTTGACCTGCTATCAAACACTAACAATCACCTCCTAAACCAAACCAAGAATAGCAAAAATGCCTAAATATTCCATTCATACTGTAACTGAAAGGAGAGCTCCACCAGAGGTTTATTACCAAAATTTTGTCAACGCTTGGTTCCTAATAGATTTCAGTCACATCAACGGACAAAAACTACGAAATAAAGAAAAACACACCTGATCTATTTTCAAAGAGAAACATACATTGTTGCCCAAAAGAGTATTAATAGTTCGCAGGTCAAATGCAAGGCAAAATCCCAGGTCTCTGATGCGGAATAAATCGAGGGAAAATTGGAAACTAACATTGCACCAGGCTTTTCATCAGCAAAATTACGGTGACGCAAACAAGCCAAAATCGAAAGTGTATGACTGATTCCTGTTTCCAACAAAGAAAATGAACTAGGGCATCGTCCTCTACCTTGGGCTGCAGCGTCTGGATCATTTGATTACACAAAGCTTCGACCCCATCGCGCATCTGCGAAGAGAAGCTCTTACGACGAGGCGTCTTGTCTTGCTCCTTCTTCGCAGTGTTGGCACAGTCGCCGGACAAAATGGGGAAGACCCAGCCCTTGCGAGCTGAATGAATGAATGAATCAATCAATCAATCCACACACAAAAACATACAACCAACAAAACGTTTGCTTCAAAACATTGAACATAAATATATTCTCGTTAAATCCAAATACAAGGCACTCACTTTGCAAAAATATCCATGAAATCCCAAGGCAAGGGCCTCGTCCTATAAAATATATGTTGATAAAATGAAAGGAATGCACAAAGCAAACGGAAAACGAAACCAGAGTAACAGCAGTACCAGGCGGTTTGTCGGCGGAGGCAAGCGCCAGAAAGAGGATAGAATCAGCAGCAGCGGGATTGGCTACCTCGTCCAGCACCCATTTCAATGCAAGTCTGGGAATATCCTTTTCCTTGGTGGCCGCCACGGCGTTCACAGCCACCACAATTTTCTTGGCCGGACCATCTCTCTCACACGACGACGACAACGACAATGGATTTCTCATCATCATCATCATTTTGGAGCAGCCGCAGCCGCAACTGCAACCAAAATGACCGTCGTCCTTTCCCAAAGCCGCCTCAACAGTCCGCGATTTTCCGTTTCACCAACTTGATCGCGCAAAACCAGCCAACAAATCTCCGATTTCATTGCTCGACGCAAATGGACAACATTTTGGCTAAATAATCACGCACCAGATATTAAGAGGCAGACAGACAGACAGACAGACAGACGAACAGAATAGAAAAGAAAAGAAAAGTAACGCCTTTCTTCGTCTTGGCTTGGCGCTTCTCTTCCCCTTCCCTCTACTGGCCTTAGCGCCAGCAAGCAGCAGCAGTTTGCCGTACTTACTACGTGCGCCTGAAAACGCCCAATTTCTTGCTAACACGGTAAATACGTCCGCTGACTCGTTGCTCGTTTCCGAAAACAAAGCTTTTACCACGCTTTAAACTCCTCACAAAAGAATAAGCCCACACGTACGCGGTACAAGTCTAAGCCAAGGCAAATTACGTTTTCGCTGCTGGAATTGCAGTCGCGCAACCAAACCAAATCAAACACAACCACAACGATTCGCAGACGATTCCGCAATCGCCATCACAAACACTGGAAAATCCTTTTCTTGTTGCGCGTTTGCGAATGCAAAACACAGAGCCAGCGAGAGACGGCCACAAGACACTGAATCTTGTTTTGCTCTCTCACACTCTGGCCACTGCAACTGCCACTGCCACTGCCACTTCTCTCTCTCTCACACAGCCAGACAGACCTGCCAACAACAAATCTGAAAAAGCCAGCGCAACACCCATGGATTACACTTGTTCACCTTCAGCCGATGCCGATGCCGATGCAGCAGTCAAAAAAAAAACCTCAGACCAGACACAGGAAAAAGGCCCAGAAACAAGAAAAAGGAGGAGAGAATTTTTCATGTCCAAATAAAATAGCACAACAGTGGATTATCATTACAATTCCTGGATCTTCTGAATCCTATACTCTGTCTCTCGCGTTTCAGAAGCAAAGACATAGCTGGCATCGCAGGAGGCTGAGGCTGAGTCCGCGTCTTCGTCTTTTAAAGCGCAAAAATGAGCGCCGTGTTCGACTCGGAGGGGAAGCGCATCATGATGACGCTGATGAGTGATGAACCAAGATTGATGATGGCCTGGCCTGCGACAAAGACAACCATGTGGACGCTTCCCCAATCCCAATCCCAATCTCAATCTCAATCTCTGACTAATTTTTCTTTTTTCCCAAATATTGAATCTCATCTCATCTCATCCCATCCCAGCGCTACCAGGCTGAGGCTGAGGCTATTGTTGTTCCGGATTTTTTGACATGTAAAAAGCCATGGCACTTCACAAAAACGACAAGGATGCCCAAGTTGCAGTTGTCGCCGTCCTTGCTCTAACCGTGACAAATTTCCTACCTGTCATTCCTTCCTTCATTCCTTGCTGGTTTGCAAAATGGCCAAATGCAAATGAAAATGCAAATGCAAATGCACGCCCTCCCTCTTAAAATACCACCATCACAATAATTTGGAAAGCAACAGAAGCAGCCAAAGCAAAGAAGGCTGGGCCGCGCGCATCCGCATTACATTGCATTGCCATTTTCGACCTGCATTGTACTGCATGTGCTGCTGCTTTTGCTTCTTATTTTTGCTATGCAACCAGAAAATGGCAGTGCCACTGCCACCGGAAATGAAAATGAATTTGCGCTTCTACAAATTCCACTTTACCACCACCCGATGACGACGACGACGACGACGCAGCATTGCTTACAGATCCGCCATTCTTTGCCTTGGTCAAATTCCAACTCTGCCACTGCATTTAGCAAGCAAACAAAAACAATAATAATTAAAAACAAAACACGCTCGAATCAACGAAACCCTAGGCATGGAAACGACCAAGCACACGCGCATGGCATAGCAACTTTGTCATGCTTTATTTGACTAATTCCCACGAAACAAAACGATGCAACGCAATGCCATATTATTATTATCATGGTTCTTGTTATGAGCAGAAGAATTATGCGTTGCCCAAATATCGTATTACCATGTGAAACACGCGTCAAGTTTCAGATGGTTAGGGTTAGGGTAAAGCTGTTTTGATGCTGCAATTTTGCCAATGGCACTGGGTCACCATCTTCTGGACATGTCTGAACTGCCTTGGCTTGGATTGGCTGCTTCATAAAAGGGCGGGACCAGGACTGGGACTGGGACTGGGACTGGAGTCTAAAACCTACGCTGAAATTAATGTCTCAAAATTACAATTTTTTCTTGTGTGGTTTCAAATAGGAAATCATGACGCGCAAGAAAACGCTGATGTGCACATGCGTACGAGTTCATCATAATCCATTATTCCAAAAAGGAACACCATGATCATCTCGCCAACGGCAAAGGACAGTCTCCCAAAACAATTCATTCCTCTAAAAACAACATCATTGAATTTGCATTTGTGTTGTTAATGCAACACCAACAAACACTCATGGGCCAGCCACATGAGGTAGCTAAAAAAATGAGCGGTAACAACAACATCACAAGTTGTACCGAGAGTTGTGATAGTTACTCTTTATCACCAATTCATAGGCTAGTTACATGGAGATGTGTTTTTTTTCATTTTTATAGCTGACTTGTTACATGGAGATGTGTTTTTTTTTTTCATTTTTATAGCTGACTTGTAGCCTAACTTGTAGCCTATACTCACATAATAGCTTTACAAAATCAATAGTTGTATCATAGGCTAGTTACATGGAGACGTGTTTTTCTTCATTTTTATAGCTGACTTGTAGCCTAACTTGTAGCCTATAGTCACATAATAGCTTTACAAAATCAATAGTTGCAATTTTGAATAGTAAGTATTTTCAAAAATAATATTTAATATTTCTTGACTTTGTGAAATTAAAACATTGACCACATTAAATAATGCATGGATATCACAAAAACACCCCAACGGGGCTACAACTTAAGATGAGCTATGGTTTTACCCCTAGCTCTTGAATCGGCTATGAAGAGTGACCATCATAGCTCTGTACAACTATAATGGTAATTACATCTCATTTTTTTGCTAATGTAACTAGCCCATCAAGAGCCATGGTAACCACACCTTATCTTGAGTTGCAACAACCCTTATAAGTGGGGTTTTCAACATCTAGGCATTATTTAATGCAGTCAATGCTTTGATTCTACAAAATCATGGCAACAGAGGGAATTTTAAAATGTTATTTGTAAAAATATTTACCATTCAAAGCTTCAACCATGGTTTTGTAAAACTATCATGTGGCTCTAAATCATAGCTCAACTTGTACGTTGTCACTGTAACAAAGTATAAAAATGATGAGGTGAACTAAGTTGCCAAAACAGCTCTCCATGTAACTGGCCCATCACTCACTCTAAATCATAAATGAGATTGAGTAGTGTGGAGTGAGTGTTGGCAACGCTAACGCTGGCTACGGAACTTTGAAATGAAATTGAAATGGAACTGAAATTGGAATTGGAAGGAATGATTTAGCCAAGCGAGTTGACTGAAACTTCGTAGCATCTTCGATTCCCATTCCTCGTAAAATCCACCACCATAACAAACCTTTTCCACCTTTGTTTTTTCAAACTTTGGTTGGTATGTTTGTTTGGCACGATGGTTATGATTGCTAACGAAGCGAAAAGAAAAGGGATAGGACGCTGCTGTTTGTTTGGCATTTTGGAGGTTGGCCTTTTAGCCATGTAAAAAGATCGTCGTATCTTTATTATTATTACTTTTAGTATTAATAATAACTTTTTTCACAACAGCTCCTGTCTTTTTTATTGCTACTATTACAGTTACGACGGCGAAGTGGAGGGCCATTTTGTAATGAGCTTAGACTTTGACCTTTCATTTTCATGATCGACCTTTTTTTTGTATCCGTCATCATTTTCCTTACTTTTGGTGGCTCCTCTCCTCTCATTTCATATCATGTCACCTTTCAGGCATAAAGCTCATGATGCACATATTTTGGATGAGATCATGGCATAGGACTTGCCAACACGACATCAACTATTTCAAGTTTCTTCCAACAACCGTAACTTCAAATGTACCGTTATAAAGTCGCTATGATTCTACCATGTATAATGATGCACCGTCATTTTTAATTCATGTGCTTTTCACAGCCATGATACCAATTTGAATTTTGTGATGTGAAACATCTTCTTAGAGAATTACTAAGAAGCATACCCAAAACAACACATTCTCGAAGAATTGCCAACTAGAAGGTTTAAAACAACACATTCTTTAGCAACACTAATATTATAATATTGAAAACCAAAAACTAAAACATTTATATTACATTTTCACATCCTTAGGATTTAGTGGACAATGGAAATATACATAGCATGCGCACTAAATACTTTACCAATAAGGTTACCAAGTTTCCCTGGTGCTATTCCCAATAAGTCAATTAAGCTATTAGTTGTATTTTGCTATTTATGGTGACTATGCTCTAATGTTAAGATATTGTAGAACTAGTTTAGCTATATATTTATAATATATATCTATTATTTGGTCGAGAGAATCTTATATATTTTACAAATTAATAAAATCTCAAATTGATTTATTGAGAGAATTGATATTTATATTNATCTATTATTTGGTTGGGAGAATCTTATATATTTTACAAATTAATAAAATCTCAAATTGATTCATTGAGAATTGATATTTATATTGAAAACCGAAATCAAAATGACTATACATTATTCAATAATAATTCTTATGAAAAGTTCTATTAATTTGATTCATACTGTTTTTTTTTATGGCATAGCCTTTACATCACTTTTTTTTCCATGGCGTGGACTTTCCATCACGTTTTTCTCCATTGTGGGATTTTATGTGGCACATGACGTGGAGGGCAACAAAATGCACTTCCCCCTCCCCCATCCCGCCCCATCCCGCCAAAAGTATTGGCCTCTCGACCAAAAATATGTGAAGCTCATCTTCAATTGCTCTCTAATTGCATAAATGTCAAGTTTATACTTATGCTTTTGTTGCTAAAAAATAATTGCACACTAAAGCTTCCAAATAGAATAGAGACCAAGCAGCCCAAAATACTTCAAATTGCAAAGAAAAGTAGTAGACAAAGTAGGTTAATTGCCAAGAATGATATCATTGATGCTTACTTGAAAGTCGTTGCAAATTGTAGATGTCCATCTCCAAGCATGTTGTGTAATTAGATACTCAAATAAAACATGAGAAAAGGATTCTACGCTTCCTCAATTGGACATTGAGGAGAAATATTTTTCCATATGTTGAAGATGATTGCTAATAGGAAGGCCTTGATAAACAAGATGCTATAAAAAATCCCAATTTTTAAAAGGTAGGAACTCTCCAAATATCTTCTATTTTCTTCATCCAAAAGTTCAATGATGATCACATTTTCTAGGCCTTATTAAATTTGTTATGAATAAAATCACTATTAGTAGTAATTTGGTATGCAACTTCGAAGTTAAAATGAAAAACAAATTTGTCATCCTTCAAAAAAATGTTTGGAAAAACTTGATGTAAACTATTATTAACTTTAAATAAATTCTCAAGATAAGAAATTTCTACATGGAAGATAGAAATCTCATTCCATGTAATCCATTTATCATGCATATGTAAATAAGAAATTGTAAGAATACCAAATTTGTTCCAAGTGGTACATAATTTAAATGAATGAGTAGTCCAAGTTCTTTTGTTAAAAGGGAGTCAAAATGAGCTAATTTTCTTAAGCATATCTTTTAAAACTATAACATGATTCTAATTCTAGTATTTACTAAGCTTGCACCATGTCTTTTAAATTTTTTTAAGAACTAGAGAACCAAGAATAGAAATGGCCTAAGGAAAAGAAGAAAGCGAAGAAAGTTATTAGAAGACCAACTGTTATCATTTTTATGTTTCCCTTGTATAAGTATTTTTCTTAAAAAGGAAATATCCAAACATCATCTCCATTAATGTACTTTGTAATCCATGTTGTTGAGAGAGAAACACCCTAGTCATAATAAATAATGAGGGCAAGTCATTCATCTTTCTTGCTACTAGTGTAGATATTCCAAGAAACTCTAGAAAAGCCTTTTTTATGCTTTTAATAGACCAAAGAAACTAATAGATTATTCGATCAATTCTAGCATAAGAAGGTTTGTACGTGCCCAACAACTAGAGTAATAAACCTACGTAGATTAAAGCATTTTCTTAATAACTAAAACTTTGTTAGCAGGGTTAGATTTTTTATTTTCCATTTATTAAGCTTCTTTTCAATTTTATCAACCACATAATTCTATAAAATATTCAAATTAGTTTCAAAAGAAAAAGCTATTCCTAAAATTTTGAAGATAATCTTTTTTCAAGATTTTCTAAGCCTTGAGAGTATCCCATTCATCAATATTACCATTACAATATACAACAGATTTTTGCCAATTGATATAAGAGCCAAATAACATGCTTGATAAACTACTTTATGTCAAATGACTACAATATCATAGTTGTGATATTGTAGCTTAACCTACAATGTTGTTGATGCAATGTAGATGGGTTTGGTCATGCATATAAATACCAGTCCACCGTCAAGTCAAAAATACCTTTTAATCAATACATTAACTAGACTCTTGTAGTTTCGTTTCATGAAGTTAAAGTTAGTTGTGAATGCCTATAGTGTGGTTGTAAACCGTTGTATAATATCTTTATTTGAGTGACATATACTTGGATACATTGTATGAAGAGAAATAAAGATCAAGATTGTTCAAAACCATTACAACATTTTACTTAGCTTAGAGTTACTTTACATACATTTTACTTTCTACTATCATTTACTTTTACTTGTCATTTACATTTCCAATGTCTATTAGTAAATTGGCAAAATAAATATAACTAGTTTTGAGTGCAATGTATAATTGTTTAGTATCCCAATAGTAACTTTACTTGGTTTAACTAATAGTAAGTTATTTAGTAATCCTAGTGGTAATTATACCAACCTAGGATGCATATGGTAAACTAGGACTGATGTTTATCACCTTTAGACTTTCTTAGCATGTTATTTCTATTATTATGTAGTTAATAGATTCTATAGTTAATTTACTATGTTTTACCTTAACATCATAATAGCTAAACAACATTAGTATATCATATCTCTTACTATGAATTAAATCATATGCTTTAACTCCACTAACTCCAATATGAAGACAATGACCACAAACTTTAAGCCACTAGCTAGAATACATATTGTCCCATACACACATTATAATTTGGTCATGTGCATTTGCTTATGACTTGTATGGTTGAGCATTGGGAACTCTCGTTGCTCATCATGGACAATGTTACTAGGCATGGTGTTAATATCCTAGTTAGTAGATCTTATATACATTCATTGTACTAGCATTTCATGATCTATCTTTTAAGAAATATAATATTTTCAAACACAACATATGAAACACCATCTAGAAAACTCATGTTGTGACTTATAACCTTCACCATCCAACTTGAGGCAAGATTTCATTGTAAATGTAAGGTTTGTAGCCCATGAGCTATAATATTGCATACTTTAACTTTTTGAGGCTAAAAAAAGCCTCATAAGTCATTATTACCTCACTTCCCAAGTGGAAAAAGTGGTATTATGTTTGTAATTGGACTTGGGAAGGCTAAAAATATGTTGGAGATTACCAAATGTGGCATTTTCATGGGTTTTTGTTGGGGTATAGCCTCAACTACATTGGAATCACCTACCCCTAGCATAGATGGTGTTTAGTTTTCATTTTTCTAGCAAAGCCCAGTGTAGTCACCATAAAACCTAGTGTAGCTATACACATCCAACTTTGGAGTTGTTGGGTTTTCCATTTTCCTAGCAAATTCTCAGCATAGTTATAATTTCTAGTGGTGGTAGCATGGCCAGTGTAGTCATCATGGATTTCTAGCAACTATAGTATGGCTAGCATAGTCACCACATTTCCAATAGATTTCAACAAATGCTAGTGTAGTCAAACTCAAACATCTTATTTAGGTTCCACAGTTCAAAAATTTTGAGAAATCTAAAAAAACGAACATTTGTGCAACCCATAGCCTTGTTTTGTAACCTTGAACACTTTTGAGAGCAAGTTGGTATCTATGTTGGGCACCAAAGGCTCCCAACGTAATACAATTACATCAATAGTGGAACACCACCTGTGACTAGAGTTACAGATTTGAACAAAAACCAACAAGGAGTTTTGAGAGACCGAAGTTGGGAAGTACTTAGATCATGGAGTTCGACTACAAAACACAACCTACCAGCTTCAAAAGGCTTCAAATTCCATTCCAACAATCTTCTCGTGCATTTCAACATACAATCTGTACCTTTTTAAACTCTAAACTTTGAGGACTTTTGCTATTTTAATAAAGTTTTCCAATTCATTTGTAGTGCAAATTTTATTCAAAGTTTAATTCCGTGTTTATTTTCTATTGAATGTGCAATTTTATTTTCTTTGTTTACACTTCTTATGTCCCTGGGTAATCGACTAGACCATACAAGGTACCTTGGATCCTATTTTTCAGAGGCCCTTGGGATCCAATGTTAAGCTGTCACACCTGGGATATTTGGTTTGTAGTGATTGAATTTTCTAGGTGCTATAGCTTCTAGCACTAGAAGGATGGCCTCTACCCAAATTCTAAGCCAAAAACTTGTCCCAACCTTTTACAAAATGCTTTATGAACATTTTTTAAAACCAATTGTGATGAATTGCAATTTTTTAGGCCCTGATATCAGGTACGCGATATCATAGCCTAGATACGATATCGTGATTCCTATGTTAGCTTATAGATATAGCACTTAGGTGCATAGTGAGGGGGTCTTTTGTTAGTTTTAGAGTCAATCTTTTTTGTTAGTCGTTTAGTTAGTTTTTAGTTCTTTCCCAAGTGCATTCCCATAATGTAATGCTTGTAATCGTATGGAACCTTTGTTCAAGTGTGACGTACTTGGACATGCACATGATCGGCAATAAAGATTGAGATTACTCCATCATTATAACATTCACTTAGCTTTTAATTGTTGATTATTTATTACTGTTTTCTTAGTTAATATTTCTTTTATCATCATTTACTATTCCTATTGTTAATGCGGAATGAGTATGCCTTAATCATGAAGATTTAAGTGTAACTACATGGTAACCTAGTAGTGTATCGAATAGTGCTTCAAGTGATGTGTACTTGGTAATCCTAGAAGTAGTACACGAAGTCCAAGATGCATACGGATGATTAGGGATGAATGCTCATCGCACTTAGGCTAGCATAGATCTTATTTCCTATTGCTCATTGGCTTAATTAAGTTATTTCTTATTGTCCTTAGGAGTAGCATAGTAGTAGAAACCACATCATATACCTCACTCTAGAACAAACCATATGTGAAAAAGCAAATACTAGTCCAAGTGGAAAGACAGCAAACTGTGATCAATGTATAACTATCTAGGTCCACAACTAGTCTGTCCACGGAGTTTGACTGGATCACACGTACATGCTCGTATTTGTATGGTTGAGCATAGGGGTATCTTGCCGCTCATCAAATTGTTACACATTATAAGCTTTGAAACCTTCAAGTATTTACCAATAAAAACCAATGTTGGTATCCAAATTCCTACCCATAGTACCCAGTGTAGTTGTGGTTGGTGATTTGGGTGTTTACTACATTTTCATAGCAGTTGCTAGATTCTTTAAACCTAGCGTAGTCAACACCAAAACCTGCAATTTTTTCCTACTAAAACCTGAGTTTGGGGCCTAAACACCAGTGTAGACCATCCTAAAACCCAACCATATTTGCTATGAAATTTTGCAGGAAAAAGCTAACGTAGACATTGCCAAGACCCTAGTGTAGTCTTTGGAAAACCCAAAATTTTCACAATTGATTTTTAGAACCAACGTACATGCCCTTTGAGGAAAAAATTTTCAGCTTGGTTCTACCAAGTGAAAACCCATTTTCCACCACCTACTGTAGCGTAGTTGGCTGGAAAACACTATGATCTACTACATACTTCCCAATGTAGATCCTACCCAATGTAGTTGGTGTTACCAACTTTAAAATCATCACACCATTTCCCCAAGCATAGTATACACCATTTAAACCATAGTAGCAGTTTCAACCACTATTTCCATTTATAGTCAACTACACTGTTGAGTAATCCCACTTAGTGAAATCTTTACTAAAAATAGTAAAAATCAAAACAACAACATCTTTGACAATGCTTTTCAGTAAATCCACAGTTTTTCCTATAGGCATGACAAACATGACATCCGATTAGGATGGAGTGAGGATCTATGATCCAAGAGACCTCACTATATTCGAGTGTAGACAATTGCTTAGGCAAAGAGGGTAAAGCCCAGACTTCACTGTGCTCAATGAAGAACACTATAACTACATCTATGCTAAGATCCAAGTTGGATTACTCCTTCCATGCATAGAGGCTGAAGCTAAGTGTGAGTATGACTTAATTCATTGCAATGGGAATGAGTACATACCCTCTCTCTATGAAAAGATACCACTCACTAATGCTTAGGTGCGTATAATTTCGTAATTGATTAAGATAGATGAACAGAGTGAAAAGCTCAGTTCAGAGGGTAGCATGAAGAGCATGATGAGTTCGAAACAAAGAATAAACTATATAATTTTATAGGGGACCTATTCCAACAATCAGCCCCTCAAACCAGCATAGCCACTTTAGCTCTGCCTATCTCTTCCATGGAATAGGCATCTCAATTGTCATCTCCTGTATATTCCATAATGTTTGGGACTACATCAGTTATAGCAATGTATCAGGCATAACCTATGCCACAAATTGGCTCCTTGTTTCCTCCATGCCCTTTGCCACATAGCCTCATTCTGCATGGTCCTTGTTGATGGTTCTCACCATTGCTCACCCCTTCTTTGTACTAGTGGACCCCATACTGAGATCACAAACAACCCAAGGGACACATACACCATTTGTCCCCTTTGTGCCTCAAGTGTCAGCATAAACATTATTTTCATTATTTAGTCTACCCATAACCACTATAACCTAGCCTCTCCCCTCTATACCGCAACCCATTGTGAGGCCATAGGCCTCTCAATTAACACCCCAACCATTCGTACAAACACTATATCTTAGGGGGAATGCCCCAAGGACTAGATCAGGCATTTCAAATGATTTAGAAATTGATAGAAGAGTTACGAAAGCTCAAGGCTTCCACAACTCAGATAGTAAAGATAATGGATTTCTACCAAGATCATCCAATTAGTCATGTTGTCCCATCGATAACTCTTTCCCTAGGCATTTCCATTCCCAAATTTACCAAGTACAATGGTGAAGGCGATCCTAATGCCCACCTTATAACCTTCCATTCTAACTTCCTCTAACTCTATAATACTTACCATTAGTTCCTCTAATATATTTTCTAGGTACATCTCTGTACCAGAATCTTTTATTTAATTTTATATTGTGTCAAGCTTTTCTTAAATTTCATAGATTTTACTTTCTATTATTAGTTTAATACCATTTAATTCCATAATTCTTACCATTAGTTCCTCTAATCTATTTTTCATCTACATCTTTGTACTAAAATTCATGATGTTCCTTGCTTGCTTTGGTGCTAATAACTCTTGAGATTGCTTCTTTGTAAATTTTAGCATTCTTTCAAGCTCTCCCTTAAACTTGAAAAACTATTTAGCATATTTATTCTTCTCTTGATAGATGGTTTTTAAATATTTATTTAATGTTTGATTTTTTTACCAAAGTATCATCAAATACTATTTTATTATTTCCTAGCATTTTACCATAGACTTTAGCTTTGAAATAATGTTGCATTGCAGTGTAGTTCATGATTACCAAATCATATAGTAAATCATTCCTTACCATGATGACATTAATTTTTGAAAGCTTAATAATATCTTTATGTACATTGCCTTTGATTATTGATAGAAATTCATCTATAATCATATTTCCAAAATTTCTTCATGTAGCTTTATTATGAAGGATTTCTTCCATAGGGCTCTTCTTTACTAATGTTTTAAGGAAATTAATTATTGCTTCTTGTTGAACAACCTTATTTTTAAAGCTATGATGTTGCATCATAGCATGTATCATGGATGTAGTCAAGCAACTATTTTTAATTTTACTTCACCCCTCATCTTGAACATTAGCAGGCTCATTTACTTTTGGAAGCTCCATGGTGGTTAACTTTAGCTTTTAGAAATAATGATGAAACCAACTCTTTATTTTTGCATTTCACTACCACGATAACTTTTATTTTGTTTGTGTTATTGAATACTTTAACAAAAGTTGGTAGGATATAGCCATATGAAAAATAAGGGGAAAAAGTTATGTAGTATGAAAGTACTTGTTCATTCATTTCCATCTTCAAAGTTGATAACAAGTTACATGGATTTCCTCCTTCATTGTAATATAGAGTAAACATAATAGAGGCTAGGATATTACATTTTCTCCTATCCTTCATAGCTACTCAGTAAAAAAATAATATTAGTGAAGCTAGAATATGACATTTAAAGCTATGAAATCAAAATTCTCATGGTGGCAGTGATGTAGGACTTTCTTGATTCATCCTCATTCACAAAATATTCTAGCAAGTGATGGTTAGAAAACATTCATTTCTTTGATGCAAAATCTAATTTGACTATTTTAAAAAAATTATAGAAACATCTTTTGAATCTTGGATAATTTCCAGGTCTTTTCAACCTAATAAATAAACCATCTATTATTGTAGGTCCTAATAAAGTTGCTAACAACTACATTATTATTGAACATTGTAAATTCTATGAATGATGTAAGGGCTAATGATGAGCCATGATATCACATGGGCCGCGATATCGTGTCGGCCCCTGCAATATTGCGTATGCGATATCACAGCCTGTCGCCAGTTTTATAAATAAGAGGCGACTTTTCCTTGTTTCTCCATCTAGATTTAGACCCTTAGCCAAACTATAGCAGTTTTACCATTCTAGAGTTAGAGTAATTTCCATGTGCCCGTAGTAGGAGTCTTAAAGTGAATGAATCTTTATTCGAGCAAATTGTACTTGAGCACACATTTGTGCACAACAATAAAGACAAACTTTCTGATAAACCTTGTAGCATGTGGACTAAGCTAAAAAGGAATTAATTATTGTTAAATGTTTAAATGATTTCCTAGATAATTAGTCTCTCTTCACCCTTATCTCCTAGTACC
>MNCI01012530.1:169827-248373 GCA_015680685.1 Gnetum montanum | reverse complement strand
TTTCTTTCCCTTAAACATTTCTGCAATCACCATTTATTTTGTTCATCTCCATCTTTGACATCTATTTTATTGGCTTCCCTGTTGTTTTTTTCTTCATCTTTCTTATTCCTTATCTTTTTTCATTCTCTCACTACCGAAGGTTCACTCTTAGTCATGGGGGTCCTGGTCCAATTTTTTCAATTTTCTCCTAACCCCTACACCTTAGGTAGCCACCAGTATTATATCTCCAGATCTGCATTAGCCATATCATAATTCAGCCAATGGACCTTACATTGAGGCAAGGTATTAACCGCATTATGATTCATTTACCCTTGCTAATATCAGATTGTGTTGTGTGTGTAGATGGCAATCATACAACAACAGATTAGACTTGGAGGAAACACTTGGAATGGACTGGTGCTGAAACAGTTATGCAAGGAACAAGATTGATGATGCGCTTATTAATGGACAATGAAAAGTGCAATCTTGGCGTCGACAGCAACAAACTTCTTCTTTTCTCTCTCTCTTCTCTCTTCTCTCTCAACTGCCAAATAAGGTTGGATGTCAATTGTGTATAGTGTTCACTCTCGTTGTTATGAACACTAAATTTTGCCATGTTTTGTAATGATGATGCGTTCACATGTCACCCCATTCACCATTAGTATCATTCAAGTCAATAATCCCGTACCTTCCCAGTATTTTGTAAGGAACTCGAGGACGAGTTTTCATTCATCATGGGGGTATGATGAGCCACGATATCGCATACACAATATCACATCTGCGATATCGCATCGGCCCCTGCAATATCACGTATGTGATATTGTAGCCCATTACTAGTTCTATAAATAAGAGGCGGCTTTCCCTTGTTTCTCCATCTAGATTTAGACCCTTAGCCAAACTATAGCAGTTTTACCATTCTAGAGTTAGAGTAATTTCCATGTGCCCGTAGTAGGAGTCTTAAAGTGAATAAATCTTTATTCGAGCAAATTGTACTAGAGCACACATTTGTGCACGGCAATAAAGACAAACTTTCTGATAAACCTTGTAGCATGTGGACTAAGCTAAATAGGAATTAATTATTATTAAATTTTTAAATGCTTTCCTAGATAATTAGTCTCTCTTCACCCTTATCTCCTAGTACCGTGAAATGAGTACAACTTAATCATGAGCATTTAAGTGTGACTACTTGGTAACCCAGTAGCTTACTTAAGCCATGCGCTTGGTAATCCTAGTGGCAGTTGTGCATGAAGTTTAGGATGTGTACAGATGATTAAGGGAATGGATGCTCATTGCACTTAGGCTAGCTTAGATTCTCTCTCACCCTCTCTCTCTTAGCTTCGTTAATATCATTTTCCATTAACCCAAGGAGTAGCAATAGTATAGGAACACATCATACACCTCACTCTAGACTAAACCATACGTGACAAAGCTAATACTAGTCTAGGTGGGAAGATGTGAACTACGACCTAAGGATAACTATCTAGATATCACAACTAGTCCATCTACAGAGTTCGACTGGATTGTGCGTGAAACACTTGTATTCATATGGTTGAGTGTAGGGGTACCTCGCCACTCATCAGCTAACCTTGCTACTTTAGGACTATTGTTCAAATTCACTAATTTTGTATTCAATGACATATCATAGTAGTAATATTAAATGCTTACCATATGGGCTAGGTATCTAACATGTTCTTCTTCTAATATAATAGGGGTCCTACCCATTTTGGGTTAAAGGAATATATCATACAAATTGCAATGTAATATAGTTGTAAGCTTTGAGGCCAATGTTGAATGAATTGTCAGAATACTCATGTATATTGTTGTGTTCAATAAATGTAAAAGATATTATAATACATATGATATAGATAGAAACCAATGTTGCCATGGTGTAAGGTTGAGAAAATTTTTATAATTTTTATGTTTTATACTTTTTATGGATTTTATATTTATAAGAACAAAAAAAAAAATAAACATGCACATGCATCGTAATCCCACCTAGGGATAGGAGCAATGCTCACTCACACGTGCACGCATGCACGTGCGCGTGTGCACACACACACATTGCAATCCCTAAAGGGATAAGTCCAACATCATAAACACACACATAGGAAATGTGATAAAATAACTCTTAGTCAAAACCTTGATGGCCCACTACCATGTCATATAGTCATGACCTCATTGGATAAGATTGAATTGTCGTAACTTATAAAAATGAACAAATAAATATTTTTTATTTTTTTAATGTTTTATAATATTTTTGGTATTTCAATTTTTAGGCATCAACAATACAAAACTAAGGAAAACCATAAGATTTATACACTATGAAAACATTAGACTCCACATCAACAAAATGGTTTTGGGCTATGCAAGCAAGGTAGCACTCTAACAAATTCTAGCCATACTTGTGAAAGAAATGACTCAAAACACATGTAAAATAGGAAAGGAATCACTTATCCAAAGGAGGAAGAGCTCTTCACATGAAACTAGATGCCAAAATCCAAAAGAAAATACTTGAAACTAAGTTCAAATGAAGTTCATTTTTTGAGAATCTTCTCCTAGGTATTTATATTTTTCATGACATAATGACAAGGATTTGCTAGTGCCCAAGTATCAATGGAGGCCTATTAACATAACTTAGATAACCTAGAATACACTCGAAGTAGCTAGAGAGATAAAGTGCCTAAACTAAGGTATTAAGAGGGGCACATCAACACCTATACACTGATGCAGGGGATGCATTGGTGCAAGGAAGCCAACACATCCCTACCATCATACTATACTTCCATTTTTCTAGATAAAAGCTAGGAGGCCTAGGAACAAGTTGGAACATTGCTAGGATCTTTGAATGAAGTTAGTAACTTCCTGAGAAGCCCCGAAACATGATTCAAACTTGTGAGTGAGAATAGAAAGGTAAGGATGCATATCTAGAAGATATGAACCTTGATCATGTGTGTGAAAGTCATAAAGATAGAAGACTTGAGATACATCCCAAATCTAGGGCTTACAAATGACTTACAAAATACCACTAGATGACTTGACATGCCTCCCATGCATTCTACTCATCTTGAGCTACCCCTGAAGAACTATTTGAGACTTATACCATGCTAGAATCACCTAGAATTAACCTCAAAAGGCACACAAGAAGCCGAACAAGAAGAACATTATAAGCTTACCTCAGATGCCATCATGGCTCATGAAAAAGAAGTTGATGGATCAATATGTATATTTCCATGATTCTAGAGCTAGCAAATAAGGGTTAAAATAGAAAGAAAATGAATATATCATCAAGTGTAATAAAATATAGGCATAATAGATGTGGACTATATGAGCTTAGCATGGTCAAATCTTGAAGCATGAAGAGTTGATTCTTACACAAGTAAAAGACCAATCAAGTGTTGTATGCAATGTAACCCCTATCATCATTGGGAGATTAGCTTTGGTTGAGCTATATATGATGCTTACCCACTAAGGATTCATAAGAAAGTCCTCATTAAAGTAGGCACTTATCTTCATTACCCTTATGAAGCCCATTGATGAGACACATATGAATTCTTAACAATTAGTAAGACATTAGAATCAAATGTGAGTTTGTTCCCTTGGATGGCTAGATCTTATCTTCCATGTTGCTCAATCAACCTTTGCCATACATAGCCATGGACAAGAATGGAATAGAAGAGAGGAAGAATAAATAATGGATGAGAGAGAGGGGGAGAGAAAGAGAAACATCACCAAATTCCTATTGAATCATTCAATTAGGTCATGTAACCTGTGAGCATGTCCTACACCCCACAAGAGATCCATTGTTGCATCCTTTTACTAGTACTAATCCTCAAAGTAGGGATTAACCTCCAAGCCTTTCTTTCAAGTGCCAAGTTATACTTGATTGTTTTATTGTCTAATCATTGGTATGAATCAAACCCAGGTTGTGTACAATCAAACATCCATAAGTCAAGATTATAGTTTTGTTTTCTTTCATCCATGCATATATGCATGGAAGGCTTCCCAAATTTGGCTTTATCAGAATCTTTCCATTGATCCCCTTGGCTATGCTAACAATCCCATATCCAAACAAGAAGAAAAATGCCATGACTATTGAAAGAAAACTTTTAATGTTTGAATTTGATCAATGCTTGGATCAAGAATGAAGATGGTGTTGATTCTTGAAATAAATGATTACGGACTTTGTTGAAAGAAGCAATTAACATCATCAAGGTTTACAAAAGAAAGAGATGTCTTGACCTTTATGGTTATGGGTAGGGATGAGTAAGAGGTTTTCTGATACTACAACATTATGGAAAGTTAAGTAACCTAGGTAATAGGTTCAATTACTTTGATGTGAGTAAGTATGAGATTGGGTTGGATGGTAAGCATACCAATTTGCATAATTGATAAGCTTGAAAGTACATTGTTTTTCCCATCACCTCTTTGCTCTTTTTCTCTTTTCTTTCTATTTTTTTTGGGTATTTTGTTTTCTTAAGGATTAATTTAATCTTTAATCATCAATTTTTTTCATATATGTATATTTTTTTTGTTTGCATTTCAAAGGAATAGGATTTTTGATAGAGCATGTGGATCTTGGAAATGATTGGAGTGTAAGATCACCACTTGGAGTCTTTGACTTGCATGGACATGAGAATCCATCATCCATTATATGTCATGCATAGGTTTATAAAAACCTCTTCTAGCTAGGGTGGCTAGGAAAGGTACCGCAAGAACCTTTGTCTAACCACATCGATTAGACCCATGTAGTTATTACAAGGACTCTTGATGACATACCCTTTTCATACCAATACATAGAAATTATTCTAGGATTTTGGAGATCATGCCCTAAGGTGTGGATTAACCACTTGCCCATGGTTCTAGTAGCATTAGCTTGAAAAACTTGTAGTATGAGTTCTTACTTCCCACTAAATTTGAGCTTGGTTTACTGGTGATGGATAGAATAAAAGTGGATGGATGAATATTTTTGCATAGGCATTCTATTAATCAAACCTTCATGTTGGACCCATTTGATGCTCTTTCATCATCATTGCATATGAGCATTCATAAAGCTCTTAAACTGATTTTTCCACATATACAAAAAAAAATATCACAAAAGAAAAGAAAACTTCATGATTGGTTATCCATTAACCTCAAAAAGTAAAAAATTATTACTAAGCATACTAATTCTTATTAATTGCATGAACAAATATAACAAGAAAATAAAATTATTAATGTGGAATGAGGGCTATATCCCTCATGGTTGGTTCATGTTGATTACCTAGAAATCCTTTGAGTATTAAATTTAGCATTAAACATGCCCAAAGATGAAAGATGTTCATTAGAATGTAGTAGGTGTTACCCTAAAAATGCTCTATATGGCTTGTTTTAATGGAGTATGTCTATGGCATAGCAATACTAAGAAGGGTCATAAGGCATTCTCTTATAGTACATCCTTTTGATTTTATCTCATTTAGTGATCTCAAGATTGACTCTTGGAAAACTAACCTTGCATTAATAGTGCTTAAGTAGGCTCTTTTCATTATAGCAGGAAGATCCTTTTCCATCTTATCTTTTAATTTGAGCACCAAGAAATTAGTGGAATATAACCAACCTAAAATAGAAGTGATTACATTGCATACCTATCCCACGAGGTGTATATAAGATTAGTCAACTAGATCTAGGCAAATGTTAGTGTACTTGAGAGAAAGAACCCTTTAATCAAGGTACTATATGAGTGAAATAAGTTTGACTCATGAACTAGAGTCATCAAGAGCTAGGAAAAAAATCATTTTTTTCAATTTCAATATCCACCATGGAACTGCTATGATTTGGTCACTTTTTGGACAAGAATTACTCTTCAAATGCTTGTGCTACCATTGTAGACATAGGAATGACACACCACTAGGTATCATCATGCTTCACACTAGACATAGCCATGAAACTCATCCTCAAAGTAGATATTATTGTTAAATGATGGTTAGGAATATTTCTTGAGATCTCATAAGCATGGGATTCTAATTTTCTTGAATGACTTTCCTCTATTGCAAGGTGAAGAGGAGGATATAAACCTTGTCCTATGATTCTCACATTTGGATTTGTGGTAAAATTCTCCATTGCAGGACTTCAAACTTTCCCCCACAATCAGATCAATAGATGTTTGGAAATATTGTCTAGTTGCATAAATATAAGTAGAATCAATACCATAGGTAACATTATAGGATTTAACCTACCATGGTTATGCTTAACTGGGTATCCCATGTTACATGAAGCTAGAAAGTAGAAGCTATAATTGTTGGGAAGCTTGGTTGGCAAGATTACTAGGAATAGGTAGGTATTGTTGAGATATCATCATTTAACTTTGATAGATACATGCTTGTGCATCATAGATATAAGGATTAGGTGGGGCACCATCTATTGTTACATTGGAGCAAGAAGATTCCATGAAGTAACATCCTAAGGATTTGGAGTTTTCCATTATTGGTACTTCTGCATGGATTATGGATAAGTACCACTAAGACAGTATGCATGGCTAGGGTATCTAGTCCTTGTTTGCTTCTTAATAAACCTATGATTCAAAGGAATCCTAGATTGTTCAATCTTACCAATCATGTAAGCCATGATTGGGAAGCATTGAGAATCATGAGAGCCTATGTAATATTTGCAGGGATCTTCACATCTAAGGAGGATGCAGAAGCCTCATTCAAATCTTCTTGAATGCTCTTACAGTAAGAAAGATTTCATTTACCCTTGCCATCATACTTTTTCCTTTGTTCATTTGGTGTAATTACTTTTGTTGTAACCTCAAAAAGCGTACCCTTGATGTCCTTAAGAGTTATGGTCATCTTCACATCCATGGTATCCTAGACTCAATCCACATGGTAGGCAAAGTCTACAAAGGTTTTGTTTATTTTGACTTGATCCTATGCATGAGCCTCAATAGGAGCATGAGATTTAGTAGTACCTTTAATATTTTTAACCTTTTGCCTATGTAATGGATCATGATTATGCTCCTTGGTTGATTGCCACTTTTGTCATTCTTTTTTCATGTTAGTAATGCTATTCAAGAATGGCTTGACTTGGGTCATAGACTTTTAATGCACATGACCCATTTTGTACATGTCCATATGCTCTCTCATCTTCTATCTTAGCATTTTAATGATATATATCAAGAGGCTTCTTGTCTCTTATCTCTATATGCCCATCTCCTTCCAAATGTTTGAGATTCAAGCATAGATCTGAAATTTTGTATAGAATATTTTGATCATATCCATCCATTTTTAAATTGAACAAGGAGGAAAACACTTATACCATGTTTTTGCATGCTTAGTGAAAGTGCAAGAAAAAAATTTCAACTTCTACCATTCACTTATGATTCCTTGAAGGTAGAAAAGCATGATCAAAGGCTTGCATATGAAGCTAGGAATCGTGATTAGCATACCTTCTATAGGTTGGTATATAGTCCATGTTAATTTAGTTGATCTTGCTATCCCAAACATGCTTCCTTGAAATTGTAGCAATTGAAAAATTTAGTTGGTTGAAGATCAAAAATCCCAACATAACAACTTTAACCCCAAATCTTCAAGGCCTCCAAAAAATGAGATTCGAGGTGCCCTAGATGGTCTAGTAGATCACCCAAGAACTTGGAAAATGTAAAACATGGATAGAAAAATAAAAATGGAATGTAGATCTAAGAAAATAAATGCACGAACATGGAACAAATAAATCTATTTTGTAGACAAACAAAGCTATAAACTTTATTTTAAAAGAAATAAATAATTGTTCAAGAAATGTGTACAAAAATGTGCATGAGGTAGCAAGGGGGTTCACTTTGGTGAGGGCTTGGAATCTATTGCTCCATGATCTGGGTGCTTCATAACTCCCAATGCTTTTGAACCTTTTTTGCTCCTTGCATTAGATCTATAGGGGGTGTAACAATGGCGATGGAGGTAACAATTTCCCAAAAAGGAGGTTCCATGTTGAATAGATCCAAGAAGCTACATTTTTACAATTGTGCAAGAGCTCTTGAATACCAAAAATGCCAAAGTATGAAAATGCTAAGGGGGTGGAACCTGTAAATGGTGTTGAATGCTTGATTTTATAGGGTTTTGGGCCTTGAATCTTGCTACAAATTGGGCTACAAAACTACTACAAATTGGCTACAAATTTTTGTTACGTTTCAAGTGGGGTAGGTGCCAAAATCCAGGGGGTTACTATGTATGGAAAGTGTCATACCCTCATGTTCATTTTGTTTACCAAAAATAGTAATGAGGATACAACACCCATGTTGGAGGGATGGTATCCACATTGGAGGTAGATCTTCCATGCTGGTGGGATGACATACACACTAGAGGTAGATATTCCACATTGGGGGTAGATCTTCCATGTTGGAGGGATGACATCCATACTGGAGGTAGATCTTCCATGCTGGGGAAATGACATCCATATTGGAGGTAGATCTTCCATGCTGGGGGGATGACATCCATATTGGGAGATGACATTGATGCTAAGGGGATGACATCCACATTGGGGGCAAATCTTCCATGCTGGGGGGATGGCATCCATATTGGGAGATGACATTGATGCTAAGGGGATGGCATCCATGCTGGGGGTAAATGAGTTATACCCCCATGCATCCACGTTGGGGGTAGATGAGTTATATCTCCATGTATCCATGTTGGGGGTAGGTGAGTTATACCCCCATGCAGGTATCTCTAGCGTAGAAAAGTGTATACCACCCATAAAATCCATCAAAATGCTAATTTTGGCATTCCAAAAGGCATTTTTAATCCCCCAAGCCAAAATATAGAGATTAAATAGCTTTTTTCACTTGAGGGATGAGGCTTTAACCACTTATGAGGTATTTTTTGGCCCCAAAAGTATGGAATATATGAGATTACAATCTTTACATTTACAATGACTTTCTAGCCTCAAGTTTCATGGGTGAGTCTACATGATCAAAATGGTTATAGCATGCAATTTTGGTGGTGTTTCAATGGTCCTTCTTGGTTGGTATTTGAAGGATTGACCTAAGAGGTACCAACAGAGAATAAAAAACACCACCATAGGTCCATTACCAATGTTTCTTCTTTGTGCTTGATCTAGTTGTGTTAAATCATGCTAAAGAGTGCTTGTGATGATGGAGTAAGGCTATGATGGTAAAATGGTAGAGAGGTCATATGGAAATGATCATGAAGGCTAATAATGCTTTCCAAGTGTTGACATTATGGCTATAGTGTGATACTTGATATATTAATTAGAAAATTTGGAATATGCACTTCATTTTTAGGAGTGTGGCTTACTCAGCAAATGCGTTTGAGGAACCAACACCTCACTCCAAGGTTTCTTCAGCTATTAGACTCCTCACTTTGTATGTTTGGAGCCATAGATTTTCTTTTGGTCTTTACTAGCCATCTGGCTTCTTGGGAATTTGCATCCTTTTTTTATGGGGTAAAACCTCAATTGGGTTTCTTTGGCAAGGTTGGTTTAATGTGGTTTTCCCATTGAATGAACTGTGTTATACTCAGTGGACTTGGTTTTTCCCATCAAACAAGATGTGTGACATTTGATGGACTTAATGGTTTTCCATTGAATGAGATGTGTTACATTCACATGGACTTGTAAGTGAAGCATGACAAAGGGATGTCATGAGGCCATAATGCATGAGTGTCAGCATAGGTCAACATTATTATCCAAGGTATGGAAGGTCTTCATTAGGTCATAGGGCTAGGTTCAAGGAGTGATGCTAGAGGGAGGGTAATGATTTTGAGGTAAGCACTCTTGGTAGGACCAATTTACTGAATTTCATGTAGCGAGGTCACATGGTGACTTACCGCCATGGTGAATTGCATATTTTGTATTGACTCCTAGGCTTCACCCTACAAGCACAACTCCAAGAGCACAAGAAAAACCAAGTAAAGGAATCATGCTATAACATTACAATGCATAAGGCCATAGATGATAAAACCAAGCTACCTAGGTTACCAATGTTGCCAATGCTACTAGTTTAAGGCCCTAGTAGGCTATGGTGCTAGTTTAAGGTCATAGTGGATCGTGGTGTTGGTTTAAGGCCTTGATAGGCCATAGAAAGATTTTCCTTTGTTGTGCCAAAATATGTTATGTAGGCTCACTTGTTGTAGATCATCAAAATTGTTAACATTAGTCATTTGTTGCAACCTGTCAATAATGACAAACAACACTACAAGCAAACATGTGAGTGTGAGATATAACTAGGGCTATATGATGGCTTTAACGTTGCAAAAAAAGGGCTTGATGTGGTCATGAGTAGGTTTAAGTTTTGGTTAGAAACTTGGTCTTATGTGTTTTCTCCTCACCATTGTGGTCTTGATGAAAATTTCGACAAATTGACCCTTGGTGATGTTTTTGGCTTCAAGGTCAATGATCATCAAGTTACTTTAGGATGTTATGGCTATATAATGGAATGGTTTTAATGCTTAAGGTTTGGATATTTGGTCGAACAACATCACAAGAGGGGTTTATTTAGGTTTTAAGGCTAGTTGAGTTTACTTCCTCATCTTCCTATCTTATTCTTGCATGACAACATAAGCACATCAAGTGGCACCTTTGTAATAAGATTTTTAAAATTGATAAAGATTGATAAAATAATGTTAATAATGCAAGATATCATGGTAATAGTACATAAGGTAGATAAACATGTTACAACAAAGAACACACGATGAGTCGCATTCTGTCAGCTACGTTGACGAGACCTTATCAACATGGCCTCGTCGATGAGGCCTAGTTGATGCATCATATCATGTGTCAATGTGGCCCTATCGATGTAGTTTTTGTAGTCAACTATAAATACGTGCGTGTAATTGCATTTATGGCATAGAGACATCATAGTTGCAGTGGAGCTCTTGCATTTTTTCCATTTGGGAGTTAGAATTTTTCCTCTAAGTGCTCATAGTAGGAGTCATTTAGTGTATAGATCTTTATTCAAGCATTGTTGTACCTGAGCATGATAGTGTGGGTGGCACTAAAGATAAGCTTTTTGATAAACCTTGTAGCACTTTGGATAGATTAGCTATTTCATTTATGCATTTAATTTTTTCAATTATTTATTAAACGTTTTTAATTAGTTATTAATTATTTTCTAGTTATTACGTTAATGAAGCAATTAAGCCAAATAGATTACACACATAAGTATAACCACTTCGAGCATAACACTTATTTGCTTGGTAATCCCAGTAGCATTATTGTTTGGTACACTTAGTAGTGTAGCACTTGGTCACCTAGCAGTAGATATGTGGGTTTAAGACGTGTACAGAAAGTGGGATTAGATGCTTATATTAGGATTAGTTAAATATTAGTTAAATAGTTAATTTAGATTAGTTAATCAAATCCCTTTTTATCTACAATTCAAGCACCCAACTATAAAACATAAAAATGATAAAAATCGAATGCCTCAGCTACACTTAACCATACGAATGAATGTCACAAGTGTAATTGGGAAGACAACAATTGATCTTAAGGCTAGATTCACTTCCTAAAGGGCTAGTGCACTGAAAATGATAAAGTCTACTGAATTTGACCAAGTTACATGTGAATGCTTCGTGATTTGTATGGTTGGGCATAGGGGTACCTTGCTACTCATTATTGGCACCATTTCTAGGGACTTTGTTTGTGGAATGTGCATTATTTAGGTCTAAGTGAATACCATTAATATTGTTGTACAAAACTCAAGGTCAATGTCATTTCCACTATACATAGAATTATAAAAGCACGCTGATAATTTTATTTTGTTTTGCAAAATGTCTTCTTCTTCTCGCAAGCACGAGAATACCAAACCATTTATCTCACAAGAATGTAAGGTGATATACACTCATCTAGATGAGTTTGTGCCAAACTTCACCTTCATCTTACATTAGGATGAATAGTTGTGATGGTGTGATATAGAGGGCAACATCGTCTTGCCCCCTAATCGATCTATGCCTAGGATGCTATTCAAAATCCTTATGAAGTTAGACATACTAGATCTTCACAAAGAATACGTTGTGGATGGATATGACACTTGAAACTACTATTCCACTAAAACACAATGTAAACAAGATTAAGGTCAGGAGAAACTTCATGAAGCTACAAAGGGAAAACATTATACAAATCCCTTATTCCAACTAAATCAAGATGACATTGAGGATCCTCCTATTGAAGGTTCTCAACATGAAGATTCTCCATCTCTTGCTACTAATGGTGAGGGTGTCAACTTGACCTTGTGATCCACTATTCATAAATTGGGTTTAGGAAAGAGTGATAGCCAAGGTAGGGACTCAGGTAAACATTGCAACAACAAGGGATCTAAGGATGATGATCATAATAAGCGTAAGAGTGATGGCAAACACCACAGTGGTGGTGGTGGTCCACCTTCCTCTTTATGCTCTTCATCCAATTCTAAACATTTCTTTTCATTTGACAGTTCTCATGGAAGCTGTCATTGAAACAACCATGATGAAGGTGATCACTAAGATAATAATGATTGTGAAGGCCACCAAAACCAAAGGGATGGTCAAAACCATCATCAGCGTGATCGACACAGTGATGATGATGAACCCCTATTGGTGACTCAAAGTATGCTCAACATTGTAGAGGTAGTGAAAATCCAAACTAGGCATGTGAAGGATAGTTAGATCAAGTATCTAGATATGAACAATATCCCAAGATTTGAAGGGGGATACAACTCTAACCTACAAACACATCTACAAGCTTTTCAAGATGCGTATGCCTTATAAAACATAGAGAATGAGTGGTAGAAACTCAAGCTTTTCCCAAAGACACTCATTATGGAAGCTAAAAGTTGGTATTGGTCCTTAGAGCTAGAATTTATCCACAAATGGAGTACCATGTTGGAACTATTCAATGACAAATATCAAACGTACTCTAGAGTGTCTAGCTTGAGAAGGAAAATCCAAGGCTGGAAACAAGAAGCACATGAATCCTTGGATGTTTTCATGGACTAATACTATTCACTTCTACACCAATGCCCTGGCCATGGTTACTTCTAGAGGAAACAACTCTGCCACATCATAAATGAGCTTAGAGCATAAACAAGAAGAACCCTTGGGGTGTATGCCCAAGGATGATTTTCTGAAATGAGAGCTCATCAGATCCAAAGGCTAATTGAGTAGGTAGCAAAAGAAGAAGGTGAGCTATGAAAAAGGAAAAGTGTTGAAGAATATAATAGGAACCCATCCATTAGAAAATGAGAGGTTCAATTTTGTGATGAGGAGGAGTTACCACTTGATGATGTGGTGAATAGAAAGACCTTGCCCATCCAAAAGTTTGTTTATGATATTTTAGCCAAGGTTGACAAATTATGGGACTCTTTGGATGAAAAATTTCAAATCACTTTGAAGATTGCTAAAGAATCCAAATTGTGAAATAGTGATTGTAATCATAGGAGGCAAAAAGAAGCTAAATGTGCCTACCAAAGAGGTATGGGAAAAGTTGCTGTAGTAGAGGAAGTTGTGGAGTTTGACTCTAACGATGAAATTGAATGTGACATTTGCCAATATGAACATGCAAAGGGATGTTTCCCTATAGTGTCACACTTACAAGAGTCTAGAGTGTATGCATTGAATCCTTTCCTAGCTTGTAGGTAAGCTCCAAGACGATTGCCTTATCCTCAAGGCAGTCCAAGATATTTCCACGAGCAACAACAAGCTTACTACCCAAGTGGAACTCCTCCACAATCATATGAACAATACCAATAGTGGTATCAACCAAAATCATGGGGAATGCCACCACCAAGGTAGTGGTATCCTTACAGGAAACTAGATCCATATGGGTATTATGTTCAGTAGCATGTCTTCCCTAGAATTTTTGCAAGTCATGCATCATTCCAGCATCACTATTACCCTCCAGTGTACTAGAAAATGCATTCACCATCTGCTTGAGGGAAAAACCCATATCCATATCCATATCATCTTCTACATCCCTCTGCACATACACCTTCACCTTCAACCCAATTACCTCCTGTTCCATCCATGTAGGGTGAAATTCCTCCACAACAACAACAATGAAATGCTATGAGTGCTATACACTCACAACTAGTTTTTCAACCAAGTGGTTTGGAGAATCAATCAAGAAAGAGATCATTCTTCTTGTCCAATAGTCCTCTATAGCCCTGACAACCTACTCTAGCTGATCATCCTACATCTCTAGCACCCTCATCCTTTGCATCAAATACCTTCAAGTGCCCTTCAAACCATGTGCCTTCTAGGATCCACACGGTAATGCTAACTCATGCTATTTCTTATTAGATTAAGGCTAGTAATCTTTCTACAAAAAGATTTGATCCAGGAAGTCTACTCATCTATTTATAGATTGTTGAACAAGACTCATGCAAGGCTCTTCTTGACTCTAGTTCTAAAGTTAATCTCATCTCCCATGACATGTACAAGGCCTAGAACCAACCACCTCTTAAGAAGAGCAACATTTGTCTAGAATTAGTAGATTAGTTGATTACTATCCCTCTGGGATTAGTAGAGGACATTGTGACCATGGTTTGTGGGTGGTCCTATCTTGCTGATTTTTTAGTAATTAAGGTGGAAAATTACAAAAATGACTTCCTTGTCATCATGGGAAGAGCTTGGTTAAGCATAGTTGAAGCAAGAATGGATATAAGGGATCTATCTTTAGAAATACCGAAGGAAAATGAGCTACGAAAAATTGAGAAGAAGCGTATTCCATGTATTTTGTATAGTGATAACAGGTGCAATTACATGCAAAAGATATGGTTAATCAAGAGTACATAAATTAAGGCATGCAATCAGTGTGCACAAGAGATCAATATTCAAAAGTGTTTGTATGCAACAGCCATAAAGCAGGAGGGCACCTAGTGGCTGATAGCTAATTTAGATAGCAGCACAATATGCATGGAGCCAATTGTGAGCCTAACATGTGCATATGTTGAAGGCATGGATAAAATTGAACAAGTTCATTTACAACTCTCTAATGAAGATGATGATACCTATTGGGGAGAGTTAGAAATCCTTGATCACTTTAAGCAGGAGCCCTTAAAACTGAAAACTTTACTAGTTGGAATGGAGTATGCATTTTTAAAGAATGGTAAACTGGTCATAATTAATGCCAAACTTACTCCTAAACAAAAATAAAAGTTGTTGAAAGTGGTGAATAAATGGTCAATAACCTTTGCTTGATCATATCTAGAGCTAATAGGAATCGATCTAAGGATATGCCATCATCACATTTACAGCAACCTGGCCATGAAACCTAGAAGGTAGCCACAGAGGTGGCTAAACCCCAAATTGAAGCAAATCGTTAAGGAGAAGATAGAGCAACTCCTCAAGGCAGGGTTCATCTATCCAATCATGAATAGTGGGTGGGTTAGCCCACTTGTAATTGTACCAAAAAAGGATGGGAAATGGTGGGTTTGCATCGACTTTAGGCTATTAAATATGGCAACATTTAAAGAGCACTTTCCTTTGCCATTTGTAAATCAAATGTTAGATACCATATCTGGGAATTTTTCTTATAGTTTCTTGGATGGTTATAGAGGTTATAATGAAATCCAAATTGTGTTAGAAGACCAAGCCAAGACAACATTCATGAGTCCTTGAGGGACTTTTGCATATTGTAAGATGCCATTTGATCTATACAATGCCCCTACAACATTTCAACGCTTGGTCCTTAGTATCTTTCAACAACAAATCAATAGTGATGTTGAAGTCTTTATGGATGACTTTTCCACCTATGGAGCTACCTTTGAGCAAGCCTTGGACCAACTTGAACAAGTGTTGAAGAGATGTGTTGAGACAAACCTATGGCTCAACTAGCAAAAGAGCCATCTCATGGTCCAAGAAGGCATTGTGCTAGGGCATTGAATTTTGAAAAAATGGATTGAGGTAGATCTAGAAAAAATAAGGGTCATCTAAGGAATAACATGTCAACTAGAGACTATTAAAGATGTTCAATCATTCCTTGGACACAATGGCTACTAGTAATAATTTGTAGAGAATTTCTCTAAGATTGCAAAGTTGTTGGTAGATCTTACAAAAAAAGATGCACCTTTTATTTGGACTAAGGAATGTGAACACACATTCTAAAAATTAAAGGAGAAACTTGTAGAAACACTAAGCCTACGAGCACTAGACTAGTCAAGACCCTTCCATATCATGATAGATGCATCTAACTATGTCTTGAAAGTAGTGCTCATGCAAATGGATGATAAGAAACATCCATACTATATCCATTGCATGAGTCGAAGCATTGTGGAAGCATAGTTAAAATACACCATCATAGAGAAAGAACTAATAACAATGATGTATGTGCTAGAAAATTTTAAGCACTATGTGCTTGGTTACAAAGAATTTATGCATACGAATCATAGTGCAATTCTCTTCCTCATGATCAAGTTGATAGTGAGCCCTCGTGTCATATAGTGGCTTGTAATCTTGTAGGAATTTGATCTCCCAATGGTAGATTGAAAAGGGATCGAGAATGTGGTCGCTGACCATCTCTCTCGCTTAAGATGTGATAACAAAGAGGAGGAGAGCCTACTCTTTGATTAGTTTCTAGACAAACTCCTCCTTACAGGAGTAGTAAGTGATCAAACGCTTGCAAAAGCAACATGGTATACTGGCATCCTCACATATCTTCTCACTCAAGAGATGCCACAAGACCTAGATCTTAGAAAGAAGAAATAATTTCTTCATTGGATCAAATACTTCATGGAAATCAATAGACACCTTTACAAGGTGTTTGTTGATGGCCTAATTTGTTGGTGTGTCCTTGATGAAGATCAATTGCACGTTCTCCAAGATGCTCAGGAAGGGCCTTGTAGAGGCCACTATGTAGGGAGATGCACAACCATAAAAATCTTGATGGTAGGATACTATTAGCCTACAATCTTTAGGGATGCTCACTAGTTTGTCAAGTCTTGTAAATGTTGTCAACATGACGGGGGGATGACTGCTCACATGGAAGGTTCTCAATAGTGGATTCAACCACTAGAACCTTTCGACATATGAGGTATTGACTTCATGGGTCCCATCACACCCATGACCAACAAAAAGGTGTATATTATTGTAGCAATTGACTACTATACAAAATGGGCAGAAGCGATAGCCGTTACTAATTGTACATCATCCATAACTACCAAATTTATATAACAAAATATTGTGAATAGGTTTGGGGTGCCATGTTCACTAATTTCTGATAATGGAACTCATTTCATAGGTGCCGCATTTAGAAAATTAATGTAATGCTTGGGGGTAAAACATAAATTAACAACACCTTACCACCCCAAGCTAATGGTCAAGTAGAGGTAACCAACCATGAGATTACAAAAATATTAACACAAACCATTAGCAAGTATAGGAAGGATTGGAGTACAAAGCTCAACTATGCTCTTTAGATGTATTATTCAACTTGGAAACTTCCTATTGGCTATTCTCCCTACAAGTTAGTGTACAAGAAACTTCTAACACTCCTAATCCAATTTGAGCTTTGTACAGTTTTAATGGCTTGTGAACTAAACCTTAACCTAAGTCTAGCATAGAAAGAATGATTAATCACCTTGAACGTGTTAGATGAATATTAATTAGTGGTCCTATCCTTGAATGAGGTGAACAAGGCATTCAACAAGCAATGTCATGACCTTAGAATTAGGAAAGTAAAACTTCAACTAGGAGATAAGGTTCTTTACTAGAACCCCACACATGTACCCAAAAAGATAAAATTCCAAACACTGTGGGAGGGACTTTATATAATTGATCAAACCTTTCCCTCTAGGCCCATGTTGATCTACAAACTTAATAGCCCAAATAAAAAGTAGTTTGTCAACATTCAATAAGTCAAGTCTTTTATAGAACCAAGACAGGCTAGTGTAAATGTCACATCAAGAGATGGACAACCATATTTTATTTTTCAGATCTCCTCCTTCCAACTCATTCATGGGGGAGATGGCCATCTGTGTTAACCTTCAAATTAGCTTCTTAGTTTTTCTACTTTTTGTTTTTCACATTTTTGTATTTTTCAAATTTTTCTAATTTTATACCATCTTTAGTAACTTTGAAACTTCTTGATTATTTTACACTTTCTTATATATTTTACTTTATTTTTGTTCCTTTTTGTTTATATGTGATATTTTCTTTATTTTTGCTAATAAATAGTGCTTTATTATCATAGGACACAGTGTTGCTGTTGTTATTTACTAATGATGGTTTATGCTTAATGAGTGATTGTTGATTTCTAGTTTCTATTTTTGAATTTTGATGTTTGATAACTTTGACATGGTTTATTTTTTTTTCATGGAATAGGTAGTAAGTCCATGTTATCCGCCCATCCAATGAACTCTATGGTTTTTCTTGTTCTCGAAATTTGAGGTTCCTTTTCATTAAAGAAACTTTAATCAATTGGTGACCTTGGTAGTTCCAGAATTAGGAAGGATTCAAAGGTTTGTAAAGGGTATGACTTCAAGGAGACTTGTTGCTCTTTGTACTCTTCTACTTACTTGAGTGTTTTTCACAGACTTCTTACTATTCCACACCAATCACTAATAAGAAGTCAAATAATGTCGTTGTATGGTGTGGTTTCCATTCCAAGAAAAAAAAAGAAAAAGAAAAAAATAATGGGAATTCAAAGGACACCCCATAAATATGAATAAGTCCTCACATGGTGTGGTTCCCATTTAAAAAAAAGAAAAAAAAGGAAAAAAAAATAAAAAAAATAAAAACAATGAGAATTCAAAGCACACCCCTTGGACAAATAAACGAGCTACAAGCACTGGTTATGAGACTTCAACAACATGCACCTATGCCTGAAGGTTCCCTCTAACTAAGGACCTTTCTCTTACTTTCTACTTCTCTTTTCCTCTCTTTGTGGAATGGTGGTTGTTTTGTAGAAGCATTCTTGTGTCTTGAGTGGGTGGATCAATCTTAAGTGATGATGCGAAGTCACTGAAAACGGCTGGTTTTGGTCTGGATTGAGGATGGAACTTCTCGGGTAATTTTAACCACAAATTCCACAAGGGACTTCTTATGACTTCAATTTGGAACTCCATTCTATATTCTCTATCATCCATCCATGCTACTATAATTCACCTCATTGGTGTGTTCTATGTTATGCTTAATGTTTTATTCTGATGGGTTGGGATTTTTGAGTAGATTCTTTTGGGTTGGTCCTTAATTTGTCATGTCATTATATTGACTATGGGGCACATGGCCTCCTTAGTTGAGGTTATGCAAGAGCAAAAAGAACACGAGCTTGCTATGGGAAGGACCCACTTGCATAGCTCTTGGCTTAATTACTTAAGGTTCCTTACCTTTGACATTGCTATAATCCTATCTTTCACATTTTCCATTGAGTAAATCACTCAGTGCTCCTTAATCTTTCATTTCATTCATCCACTAAATCAAATTTTCTTCCTTTTCCAAATTTTATGAGCTTCAACACCCTCTTTTCATGTCTTCATACTATTCTTGGTCTTTTAAGCTTTCATTTGAACCAATTTCACTTAAAAACTCTTCATAGTTTGCAAGTTTGACTAAGGTCAAAGTTTGACTATGGTGATCAATGATTACATTGTTGAGGTCCCATCGATGCATCCACCCTAGTCGATGAGGCCCAGTCAACTAGGCCTCATCAACACATCGCAAAAACCCTATATATACCATCGAACACTTTGTAATTTTTTGCCATTTTCTCATAACACAAGGGAAGTTTTTGAAAATTTTTAGAGCCCAAAACCGTCCCAAGGTCATAACTTCCCAACTGTTTGTCCAAATCACTCCATTTTTTGATCTTGCGCTTACTGGAGGTAACATCTTTATCATTGGGGCCACAAACCTTAAGGTTTCTGATGAAAAATAAATGAAATTTTTTTGAAAATTTTTCTAACTCCCCCAAAGGTTTGATAACATTAACAACATATAAACATGAACTTTTTCACAAATTAACCCTTCCAACAACCTTTAGGATGATTTATTAATGAAAATACATAAATAAATGATAATTAATTAATTAAACTAACCATAATCACAACTTAGCCAAGTGTAACTATCCTTGAGAGATAAATGTATCCTAGTTGCTTTAAAGTTACATAATGATTGCTAATCTATGGTCTTATTGTGATTATAGATGGCACCTAAACAAAAATGTTCACTGGAAGGAGAAACCTTACAACCATAGGAGAAATGACCCAGAGCTAGAAGGGGCTAGCAAGAACAAGGCCAAGAACTACCTGAGGTGACCCATGCAATGGGGCCTCTCTGTGAGGAACCCAAAGTGGAATCTATTCAATAGATTCCAGAGGAAGAAGTGCCAATTGAACAATCATAAAGAGGAGAAGTGCATGGTCCTGTGCCAAGGCTTAAGGTAACTTTGACTCAAGCCTACCTTGATATCATCAAGTCTTGAGAGATTCAATGATCCATTCTTCAAGAGATCAACTTTGGACAATTCCTTGAAAAAGCTCTAGAGGATGTCAAGACTCGACTACGAATCTCTCCCATGTGGCCAATCATCATGTCCAGTGGGGAGTGGTACATTGGAGAGACATACCTTTTCTAGAACAATTGAAGGCGAGGATCCATAGTCAAGATCAAGGACATTCAAGTGTCCTATTCGGCAAAAGCTATTGCATAAGCACTTGGATTGCTTGACACTAGAACATAGCTAGTAGAATTATCCACACAAGGTGACCCTGAGGCCAAGAAGGAGTGGACCTAGCATTGCTATGGGGTGGATCATAAGGAGTATGGTGCACTCACATTGGTGGAGAAGATTTACTTCAAGACTTTGGCCTATCACCTCAATCCAAAAGTAACGCTAAGCAAGGTGACTACTTTCTTTGCCTGAGCATGCACTGCTCTAAGCGGGAAGTTCCTCGTTAACCTTTCACAATTGCTATACTTGGAGATTAAGAAGCGTTTCAAAGAAAATGAATGTGGAAGGAATACCCTGCCCTTTCCATGTCTCATCAAGATACTTTGCAAAAGGGAAGACATTATTCGCTACTCCAATGACACACTTAGGCATACTCCTTTGGCCTCATAGTCTGAGATCATGAAAGAGAAGACACCAGCAATGACTCAATTAGAGGAGTTGCTGCCACCACCACTCACTCAGTAGTCAACACCAGAGGCCCACGCAACCATTGAGTATCTACACAAAATCTGAGAATAACTCTTGAGTGAACAAGAGTAATAAGTAGGAATGAGTAGCATAGATCCATCTATGTATCGGCCAGGGATGAGTCACCTTAATGAGGTGGCTTGAATAGTTAGCCAAATAGAGATAGGTGGTCCCATTTTCTCTGTCAAATAAACATAGCTACCTTTGAGGTCGCATCCCAACGCTCAAGAAGTGACAATGTCACTAGCAACACACCATCTATTCCTAGAAATCTTTAGGAATGTTGCCACTTTCTAGGTGTGATTGGAGGAAGGTGAAGAGGCAACTACCTTGATGATGTAGCACTAAGGGTAGAAGATAGTGGCAGAAGTAGTTGCTGACTGTGTAGTAGAAGTAGTTGTTGACTATGTAGCAGAAGCTGTAGCGTTTGTACCAAACATATCTGCACTTCAAGATGTATAAATGTCCACAAGCATGGTTAGCAGGAAATTGAATGTAGCCTAGCATGAAAAGTTGCTAGAATGACTAGTAAGAAATGGGAAACTAACTCTAGACATTTTTGATCTTCTGAAGAACATCATCGCAACCCAGTTAGAGTTGCTAAATACAAGGGGTAGATGTATTATTTTTGAGGGGCAATGAGAAATGACCCAAGAACAAAATCAATGCTTAGCTACAAAGGTTGTTGAACTTTGTGCCTAACTTGCAGATTAAGTAATCCTTAGCCTAGCAGTGACAAGGGATGAAGCTATCAAATAACTTCAAGGATGATTTTGAAGGCTAAGGAGGAGGTGGTGATGGTCATCTTTAAATAGTCCATAGCAGAAGCTAAAACACACTTAATCAAAAAGGACTTGAATCAGATGTGCTAAGAGAATGAAGCATTGACCACACAGAATCATCACATGCAAAATGTTGATGCTTAGAAAGATCAAATGCAAGAATTCATTTATCAACAACAAGAGCAGCTTGCCAAGGTAAACACTAAAATAAAGAAATTGGACATAGAAAATCACAATCTATCAATGGAGGAGGTATGTGCCTTGTACTAGAAATTGGCCATCGAGATCACCGCCTGGAAGAACGAAGCCCTCAAACTTGAGAAAGTAAAGAATCATTACAGGGACTAGGTTGGCCTGTAAAAGGAAGCGAATGAAAAACAAATTCAGATGATGGAGACAAAACTAAATGAAGCCTTCCAGCAACTCCAACAAGGAAGAGAGATGTGGCAACCCATCATTAATGGGATCGATGCTTACAACAAAGCAAAGATTCGCTTAAAGGAGTTGTAAATCTAGGAAATGATAGAGTACATGGAGTTGGCCAATCTCCCTTACGCAAACTTGGCAATGCTGATAGTCAAACAATTGTAGTGAAAATTGGAGAAACAAGTGGCTAGCTTGTATATGCTATATGAGGTTGAGTTCAAGCATTACAAGGACACTAAGAAAAAACTTTAGACTGCTAATGCTAAACTCAAAGTTCTCAGAGCTTGATTCAGAGACTAACAATCAATCACTGAGAACCTAGCCAAATGGATGAATGACTACTAGGAGCTAAAGAGCACAGTTCAGGCATTTGACATCGAATGCAAATAGTTCATTGCTTGGTTTGTCAATGCAAAGGAGTTGTTTCTAGAAATCTCGTGTCCTTGGGATGTGCCCATTTTGACCTACATTGGGAAATTTATGTGGACGGTGCATGATCCTAGGTGTAAGGAGGAGAAAATGAAAGCATTGCTAGATGCTTTTTGCCTCCTACCTAAAGTTGTAGCAATAGTAAGATAGCTGCAACCACCTCAACCGCCCATGTGTGAAGGCGGTGAAGGTTCCTTAGAGCCTCAAGAACTACCACAACCTAGGACCATTTGATCTTCTTTAACAGCTTCACACCATCAAGGAACATTTTATCCAATTTTCAAGATTTGAGTCACGGTGTTCAATTTTGTGTCTTGAACACCTTCATTTTTTATAATTAGTTGATTCGTACACTCTATTTTTATCAAGACAGTTAGTTTGTTTTGTTTGAAGAAACTCAGTCAGTTTGTTTTGTTTGAAGAAACTTACTCAATAATTCCATACCTTCCCAATTTTGTAAAAGAACTCAAGGATGAGTTTTTATTCAATCATGGGGTTATGATGAGTCACATTCTATCAATTGCATTGACGAGACCTTGTTGACGTGGCCTTGTCATCTGGGCCTCATTGACAAGGCCTAGCTGATGCATCATATCATGCGTTGACGTCATCCCATTGACGTAGTGTCTGTAGTTGGCTATAAATACGCATGTGCAGCTACATTTATGGCATAGAGAGATTGTAGTTGCAGTAGAGCTCTTGTATTTTTTGCTTTCGAAAGTTAGAATTTTTCCTCTGTGTGCATGTAGTAGGAGTCATTGAGTGTACGGATCTTTATTTGAGCATTGTTATATCTAAGCACGATAGTGTGGGTAGCAATAAAGACAAGCCTTTTGATAAACTTGGCAGCACTTTGGATAGATTAGCTATTTTATTTATGCATTTAATGTTTTTAGTTACTTATTAAATGTTTTCAATTAGTTATTAATTATTTTCTAGTTATTACATTAATGAAGTAGTTGAGACAAATAGATTACACACATAAGTATGATTGCTTCGAGCGTAACACATATTTTCTTGGTAATCCTAGCAGCATTATTATTTGGTATGCCTAGTAGCATAGTGCTTGGTTGCCTAGCAGTAGATACATGGCTTCAGGATGTGTACAGAAAGTGGGATCAGATGCTTATGTTCAGGTTAGTTAAATATTAGTTAATTAGTTAATTTAGATTAGTTAATCAAATCCATTTTTATCTACAATTCAAGAATCCAACTATAAAACATAAAAATGATAAAAATTGAATGCCTTAGTTACACTTAACCATACCAACAAAAGTCACAAGTGTAATTGGGAAGACAATGATTGACCTTAAGGCTAGATTTACTTCCTAAAGGGCTAGTGCACTGGAAATGATAAAGTTTGTAGAATTCGATCGAGTCATGCATGAACACTTCATGATTCGTATGGTTTGGCATAGGGGTACCTCGCCACTCATGAACACACTAGTATCCAAATAGGATCAAGAAGGCTACAATCCATGAGTTCAAGGCAATGCGAGGCCAAAATGGTCAAGTATGGTTACATTTTGCTAGTTTTAGGCCTTAGCAAGCCATGGTTTAAGGTTACAAGGATCATAGATAAGTTTGGGCATCAATTAGGGCTATTTTGAGGTTTTTTGGGCTAAAAAAGAAAGGTTTTCATGGTATCCACGTTGGATCCACACTGGCTAGCATGGAAGGAGTGACCTATAGTATAGAGCTAGCATGGATGCTAACAAAAGTGTGTTGCATGGCATCTAGGGGGTTAGAACTAGGGGTCTATGGCCTTCCTAAGGTAGCCCAAGGCTAGATTTATCAAAATTGGTCACTTTAGAGGTCAAAAAGTAGGTTTTAAAGTTATACTCCCTATATCTACACTAGCCAACATGGATGTAAGGGGGCTCAGTGTGGATGATCCAGATCTAAGGTAAAACAGGGTCAAACAAGGTTGGATTTGCAACCAGAACCAAGTTTCTACAATTGTGCGCTCCCAAACTGAGTTTTGAGGCCATTTAGGAGAGTTTTGAGGGTTAAATCAAATTGGAGATGGCATACATGTTGGGTCCACATTGGCTAGCATGGATCATAGGGGGTGCTTCTACTTTTTGATCTTGGGATGGTTTTGTGATCAAATCAACCAAGTTTTGAGACTTCCAAGGCTACAAGATGTGATTTCTAGGGTTTTTGGTTAATTTTGGCCTAGTTTGAAGGTTGTTTTGGGTCGTGCAAGGTTATACCCCTTGATCCACATTGGTCAACATTGCTCCAGCATGGACGGAGGGATTTGGTAAGTTTCAGGACTAAAATGAGGTCAAATGAGATGAAACTCAAGGCTGTTGGAGTTCTAGACTTCATCGGTGTAGGTTTTTGATCTTTGGAGGTGTCGATCTACTACCAAAAGTGAAAAGGTAGCTCATCCACACTGGTTCAATGTTGTTGAATGTAGATTAAGCCTCCCCAACATGGATGGATTAGACATGTCATATCTAGGTGTTGGCACATTTAGGCCATTTAATGCAGTAACCTTCATGACTAAAAGAGGATTCCATTTATCATCTGTTCTATGTTGATTTAAGAGAGAGAGAGAGAGAGAGAGAGAGAGAGAGATGATCAAATTATAATGTCTAAACAGTTTGCACTAAATTTTTAAAATAACATATGGTGGAAAATTTAGAAAAAAATATGCAACTTAAGGTTATGAGCAAATAGTCTTGGAGATTTAGCTTGAACTAGTTGCATGATACTCTTCCTACTTGGTTTGGAAGTCTCAAGAGATTAAATACTATTACTATAGGAGGTAATTTGCTTTTGAAAAATGTCTTGAACTCTTGGCAAAGTACCTCTGATCTCGTAGTAGTGGATATGTCTCAGAATAGTTTTAATGGAATGCTTCCTTCATGATTGGCCAAACTTAACAAAGTTAAACTTGGGATATAATTCATTTATGAGTGGTGTTATGGGCTTCAACCAACTAGTTTCTGTTTTGCAAGCTTTGTCCAATTGCTTTAAATTACAACTATTGGAAACTATTGCAATTTGTGACCATGAGGTGAGCAATATATCTGTAAAATACATAATGAGGTTTGGTGACATTACCTTTGCTAGAGTACATGAAGTACTGGAAGAAATAGGAAGAACTAGTGATCAAATAGTTCATATATGAACAATTTTAATTGTTATCACAAGCCTCTTCGTTATGAAAAGTGGTTTGCTTCTTATGAAGAATGGTCAAGGGAGCAATATCTTACTTATGAAAATAGGCCGGTACACCAACAATAGTTTGAGGTTATTCAAAATGGAAGATGTCAGCATGGGAATGTGGGTTGAATAGTTTAATGCTCCTATACTTTTTCGGTACTCTCATAATATGAAATCTTGTTAATATGAATGTATTAATGACTACGATTCTACACAATATTAGTCTCTAAGGCAGATACAATGCTTATGGGAGAAATTATCAAAAGGAAATCCTGAATGCTGCTCTACGTAAAATGGAATCGTCATGGATACTTTCATGTTTGTGGAAAGGTCATAGATAATTAAGGGCAAAATCTCAATTACATCTAGAACATATCTTGCCTTCAAAGGTCCAATCACTAACTGTATCATTTAGGGAGTAGATCAATATGAATCAGGTTCACGCTTAGCATATGATTAAAGATTTGCAAGGGAGTTGTGAGAAAGATGGATCCGCTGGATATAAATAGCAGTAGAGCATGACAATCAACTGCTAGATTTGGTGTAGCTGACAACACTGTTCAAGATGCAAGTCCAAAAATAACATGGCAATATCTTGAAACTGGTTTGGAGTGCGGTATGCTCATCTAGCCTTATGCCCTCCTGTAGCATCTGCGCTAACAAAACTAAGGTTCCCTCGCGGCTACCGTGATGGCCATACTTTGCAATCATGCTAATCTAATTCACTACATTTTGCTCAGGCATTTCATCGAACACATGTCGTGCGAATGCTCTAGAAGCTATGGATGAGAGAGTGAGTGGCGTGATATAATGTAGTGCAGTGATTGCGGGGCATGGAAGAGATGGCCTTTGATGCTTGGCCTTCTGCCCATGACTTGGGATGCCATAAAGTAGCTTTGGTGCATAGTCTCATGGGTAGCCTTGTCCGTGTGGCGCTGGCTCCTGCAGACCCAGTGCTTGCTTTCAGATGCATTCTTTGGCAACTGGCTTTTAACGTCATCAAAGATAGGGAGACACACACAACATAGCACAAGGAAAGAAAAGTTATCCTTTGGATTTGTTGACTACTTTGACCATAGATCTACTACAAATCCAATACCAATCAAAGTTAATTAGGCTTCCTATGGTAGTTATAACTAAACCCCCATAATTGTAACTCACCTCAACTTCTTATGATGATTGTAATTACCTGGAAGTCACTATAAAAAGAGCTTCAAGGGTAGAAGAGAAAAAAAAAAATTGGTAGGGGGATTTGGGTGAAGGATACTTAGAAGAATATTGAAGAATGTAAAGCATGGATTGCTAAAGATATTAGTTTAGCTACTTTATTTTAATCTTGTGAGTGCTTTTCTTTCCATTTTGTCTTTAGTTGCTTAGCTAATGGTTTAGATAGTATTGTGCTTAGCATTTAATTTTAGGATTTTTCGGTTGCTCTTATAGCTCTATTTTTGTGTAATACTAGACTTCTATTAGGTTTGCCATATAAGAACTTATATTGTCTTAGAAAAGCATCTTAAACAATTTAATAGTAATGTCGAATAGAAATTACTTGTTTGAGTCTAGAGAATCTTGAAAATCTTTTATACTTTGGCCTTCTTGAAATAGCTCCATTTTTTAAAAGGTTATTTCCTTAGAATTTCAATCTTGAAATTGTCAATTTTTTTTTTTGCTTATTCTATTGTTTGCAATTCTTGACAACAGTTAACTAGCCAAACAAAAGCTTGTACTTGCTATTTACAAAGCATTTTGGTAGTGTAACAAGATTACCATTTACAAAAATTCTTGTTGGGCTTAGAGGGTTTGGATAATCTGTAATACTTAGATTGAATTGGAATAGCTTTATTGCGAAGTGTTTCATCTTGTTCAATTTATCATACATAAATGTTTGACACTCACACAATTTTCTTTTCTTTTCTCTTTCTAAATCCTTTAAATCTTGCTCTATTTCTAGTTTTCTTGTAGAATTCTCTCTGGGAGGAAATTAGGAGTAGATTAGCAGAAATATGCTTAAGCATTTTTGTGAAATTATATGTGTTTCAAGTAGCGTAATATAGGGACTATATAGACTAGGAGACTTAACAAAATAGGAATATTTAATAACTCACAATATTTGACAAAGCTAGCTAAAGTTCTTTTATGATAGCTAGTTATACTTTCATACACAAACCCAAGCATTTCAACATTTACAACAACTACATATTTACGCAAAGTTTGTTCTATAACTATTGAGTTTATCTGAAGGTATTTGGGTCTTGGTGTTGCTAGAAAACCAACAAGAACCTAAAACCTATTTTAAGGAGCGCCTTCATGATACTGGAGGCCAAACATTGACAATCCCAAATGGTGACCAATACTAGGCTAGTTTGGTAGTGAATTGACCATGCATGTTAGTCCTTGGGGTTGTTGGTATCAAGGGTTAGGCTTAAGGTCAAAATCTAGTAGTTTACAAGGATCTTAGATGATTTTTTAAGTTATCCCTTGGATCCATGCTAGCCAATGTGGAAGATTCAAGGGGATCAACTTCTAGCTATTTTTGAATAATTTTGGTCATTCAAGTGCATTTTCAGGATTGTTGATGTTGATGGTTAAAGACTAGGATCAAAATTTGGTAGTTTTAAATGTTTTTGGACTTACCTCTCTTGATTGACTTTGGATCCATGTTGGCTAGCATGGAGGATTCAAGGGAATTATTTTCTCATAGTTTTTGGTTAGTTTTGGAAGGTCTGGGAGGTGCCAACAGAATTCTAGGATGCATGTAAGGTCATCTGGTGTTGTTTTGGCTTATTTGTAATATGCTATGATCTTTCCTGGATGCATTTATGCTAGCCAACATGGATGAGGGGGGTGCCTAGTATGGAGATGAGGAAAATCATGAAATGGGATCATTTTCAGCAAGTTTTGGCTATTGGAGTTCTTGAGAAGTTTGGGTTGTCAACGCAAGTTAATTTCAAAGAAAATCTTGGGAGGTTTTGGCTATACCCCTTTCATCCACACTCGGGTTGCACTACCCAACGTGGATAGGATCACCCTAGCATGGCTCCACTTGCATGGATGAATTTGGCCACTTTTGCCAAGAGTTGGAAGGGTTTCGAAGCCATCGGCGATTACCAAAGTTGAGGGGCAAGATCTGGTGTCAAAATCAATTATTTTGAAGGTCTCTTGATTTCTCATGTAGTGATCCCCCCTCCATCCATGATGGGCAAGGTGGCCCTCGTGTGGATGAAAGGGTGATGAAGGCTTTTTACCATTTTTGATCAATTTCAAGGTGTCTAAAGGCTTTGGTAGGCTTCGACAAGGTCTAGGGGTCCATAGGATAGGTCATGAGGTTCTTTTTTACTATAAGATTGGTTTTTTGGCATACCCCTAAGGCATCCACATTGGATTCACATGGACAACATGGATGGAGGATTCACTAGCATGGATAAACTTCAAGACTAAAAATTTACTCAAGTTTTAGAACCTATCAACTATCAGAGGTCATGAAGGGATACTAGGATTATCGGAGTGCATTTTAGGGCTATTTAAGGCTATGGAAAGGCTTTTACAACATACACCCAAGATATCCACATTTGATCCATGTAGGGTAGCATGGATGATGAATTCACTAGCATGAAAAAGGTGTTTAGATGCAAAAATTGGGTTATTTTTGGCTAGTCTATGTTATCGGGAGTTGACAAGGGGTGGTAGAGTTAAAATATGGTAACTAGGTGGTCGAGTTTAGCAATTTAAGGTCACCCCCATTCGTTCACATTGGATCCATGTTAGATAGTAGGGATGGACCTCCCTTCAACATAGATAAACCAAATCTAAAAGTTTTGGATACTTTCAAATGGGTTTGACAAGGTTTCAAGGCTACCAAGTGTGACTGGAGGAGTTTAAGGCTATGTGAGTTCACCTTGGGCTTGAACTAGGGTTAGGTGAGCACTAGAGGATGATTACAGATGTCATACCTCCTAGGCAATGTTAGGCCACCATTGCCCTAGCGGTGATGCCCAAGGTGGCAAGTTTTGTTAAGGTTTTACCCCTTGCCAAGGTCTAGGGTTCATGTATGTTGATGGCAAAAATGATAAGGAATGTAAAGTTTTATGGTCATGGTTGATGCTTAGAACCCATTACAAGGATTATTTGGATGCTAGGTTTAGGCCCTAGAAGGCCATGGCTTTACCAATTTTAGGCCTTGGTAGGCCATAGTGCCAGTTTTAGGCCTTAGCAGACCATGGTTCATACTTGCCTAGTAAGTATGGAAGAATAGTGTCGAAAGGGCATATAAGGATGACATAAATTATGAAACATGGTACAAGGTTGCAAAGGTGAATAAGATTTTGTTACCAAAAGAAGGGATAATATATTTACAATGCATTTGTTATTTTACCTTTGATAAGTCAAAGGGCTTCCTTTGCACGATTGTACTCTCATCATGCTACTTGTTTGACATGACAAGTAATAGGTGTTTTCGTTCATTGCTTTTGGTGACTTTAGCTTCATTGTTGTTATTATTGGTCTTGTTGGTTCTAGCCCTAGCTTGAGTTTCAAGAGTCTCCTCTTGAAACTCCACTGCAAAACCTCAATCGATGTTTACATTATTAATTGAAGGCATTGACACATTGTCTCCACAAATCATAATCTCCCTGCCCTCTTATGGTAAGTGAATCTCATGATGTATAGGAGATGAAACTATACAAAGCTTAGCCAACCATGGTCTCCCTAAGATCAAGTTAAACCCATGTGTCTTTTCAATTACTAGGAAGTTAACGGATGTGGGACACTATTCCCAGGCTACAAAATCTAAAGAGATAGAACCTAGCACTGCTACTTGTAACCCGTTGAATGATTTAAGTGTTGAGGTAGTGGTCACTTGGATGTTCTCGGTGGGTCTAGTTTATTAACAACATAGTATGGTATCACATTTGTGGCCACCCCATCATCCACATGAACATGGTGAACCTTGTATCTACCAACACATATAGTAATAAAGAGAGGATCAGATAACACTTCTCCATTTTGAGAGTTAATCTTTACTTCACTATCATGAAAGTTGAGCATTGGTTGATGCTTGTTTTCTCTAAGTAAAGTCTGCTCAATGATAGAGTAAATCAATCCCTTGTTGGCAAGCATGTCTTTGCTCATAGGGATGAAGGTTAACACTTGAGTTAGTGCATCCCTATGTGTAGGAGAAGTCATGACCAAGTCATACAAGTTTGGTGACATGTTATTTTGCTTAAGGGCCCATTTGGCTTGGTCCATTATTGCAAGAAAATTCTTTCCCTTGGTGTGGAATCTTTCAGCCTTAGTGGTCTTAACCTCCTCCATCCTTCCTAGAGCTTGTGGCTTATGTTTTGGTACATGTGCATTAGGCTCCTTGTCCTTGGATGTAGTTGGTCTTGGTGTAGATCTTGGTTGGTTACCTTCAATGGGCTTATTTATTGGTTTGGTGATAGGTTGCTTTTGCCATTGTTGTTATGATGGTTTCTTATCAACCTCTAAGTTATTTGCCATAATAGGTGGGCTTTGGTCATGTGTTGTTGTGGTCTTACTTATTGAAGTTGGAGGAACACAAATAATGAATGTTTCCTTAGGCTTTGGAGGATTAGCAACTTGTGGTCTTGGTTGTGATGTTGATGCCACTAAAGGTGGGACACATATGATGAAAGGCTTCTTAGGGTCAGAGGAGGTGGTACCCATATAACGAAGGGTTTCCTAGGCTTTGTGTTTTGGGACTATGGTGGTACTCTAATGAAAAATGGTTTCCTAAGAGGATTATGCCATTTGGTTTCTATGAACAAGGGCACTATATAGGAGTTGTTATGGGTTCTTAGAGAGTTGGGCTCACTCACTACTAATTCTCCATGATTTATCATCTTCTAGAGGTCATCCCTTAATGCTAGGTAAAAATCGATGTCATGACCAACAATTTGATGATAATGGTGCTACCTATCCATTCTAAAGTACTTCAATAGCATGGGATCATCTTTCGTAGCTATTATTGGGTCTTTGGCTATGTCACAAAATGATCATGCCTCTTACAAGCCTCTTCAAATAGCTGCTTATGTTGTATATGGTCGTATTTAAGCAACTATTCTAGAAGCTCAGAGGGCTTCATATGCAACCTATTGTACTGAGACCTACCCTTTTGCCAAAAGTTTGATCTTGGTTGATTTGCAGCATAGGAAGTGTATGGTTGCAATGAGTTAGGGGATGTGTTGTGTGGTGGTGATCCCATCCTATCTTCTTGTTTTTTCTCTTTTGCTATTACGGCCACGATTGTATGTTCTTGCTTGGTTCTATCCTTATATCTCCTCACATGTTGGTTTTCGTAGGCTACATAGGCTAGGTCATTACTTTTCTTAGCTACCTCCTCAATGTTCTTGGTTTGAGAGAAGGCTTAGCTTAGTAAGTGGAGCTCTAGGTAGTATAGATTTGACTTGATAAAGTAATTTACTGCTTCCTTGTAGATGGACAATAGGTGAGTTTTAGAAATAGGCTCTAGGATCTCGTTGAGTGTTGAGTTCCACCATTGAATGAACCTTTTGACTGGTTGAAGTAGTCCCTGCCTCCCCTTCATTAGTTGATCTAGTGTGGCATCCAACTTCAAGTTGTATTTAAAGTGGTTGACAAATTGGCTAATTAGATCCTTAAGGGAAGAGATAGAGCCTCTAGGCAAGGTTTGGTACCAATCTAGAGCTTTACCCTTGAGGGACATTGGAAAAATCCTTAGTATTGTATGAGGCCAAGCTTACAAAAAGAGGCAATTAGACTAAAAGGTTACTAGATGTGCATTGGGATCCCCTTCACCATTTTATTTGGTGAAGTTTGAAGTAGGCAAGCATGTGGGCAAGGTTATTTGAGGCACTGTAGGACTTATAGGATCATCTTGGTAGAAATCTAGAACCTTGATTGTCTAAGTTGTGTTGGCCTTAAGTTTCCACAGCTCTTTGGTAGGGTCTTGGATCATTTGGAAGACTTCATCTAAGCATTGAGCATTCCCATGGGCTACCGTGCTTATATTTATGGTTGAGAAGAAAGTCATGAAACTTGTGGCCTCACGATAAGTTGCAGTATCAAAGGGAGAGCTTGGGTTATTGTGGTCATAGGTGGGCTAAACAAGGAGAAATATGTTTATGCCAGAAATTGAGGCACAAAGGGGATGAAAGGAGTATGAGAGGCTTCTATTACTTATGCCCCCAATGAGGGTCCCATTGGTATGACAAAGGGAGATGGTGATGTAGACATCACCAAGACTGGATGAATGAAGTTAGGTTGTGTGGCAAAGGACATTGATGAGAATAAGAAGATGGATTGGAACATTGGTTGTGTTTGGTGTGTGGCAATGATGGGTGTAGACCCAAACATGGTAGAATGGATAGGATGAGAGTTGGGCTGAGGGACTTGTCCCATTGATGAGGTAAGAAATGTGGAGTTGGATGTAATTGTTTAGGGAGTTGAAGTTTAGAAAACACTTTCAATTAAGGTATTTGGCTTCTATTTGATCAAAAACTCATCTTACTCTTCTTGTCAAGCCTCTGAACTAATCCTCTCACTAAACTCAACAACCATTATGAGTTGTATGAGCATTTGTGCATAAAAGTCTATGAGGGGGCTTTGGTCATAAGGGAATGAGATGTATTCTTTTCCATCCCTATGTATGATTTCAAATTGATGCTTAGCATTATATTCAGAGTGTGGTATCAAGTGATTGACTTGTATCTTGGCACAGAGGAAGTTGTATAACTCATTAATAACTAAGAAATCTAGATTTTTGCCTATTTTTCTAAGTGATTGCCTTCATTCTATGATTGAAGGGTCTTTTGGATCATATATATAGACTACATCTTGGTTGGATACCATGTTTGTGAGGTTAAGGGGAAATACGGTTGATTGGTTGAAAGACATGATGAGAAGATGTTGAAAAATGGCTTGATGAAGGATAAATTAGTAGAGGAAAAAGAAATTTCAAAAAGTAGAATTCTTAAAATGATAAAAGTGGTAGGAAATCCTAAAAAAGGTTTGTTGGCTATAAATATTAAGTGAGAGGTCAAGGAGGGTATATCCCTTTACTAAAAATGGCAAAAGGTTGGTATCAAATCCCACCCATTCTTGACTAGCTAGCCACACTAGTGTTGGAAGAAAAAAAAAAGAGAAGAAAAGGGGGTAAGATATATAATCTTAACTTTTCTTCACAACATTGGTATAGGGGGGTTTACTTATGGCAAGTATAGTTTTGGTTGACAAACCAAAGTGAAAACTTTGATTTTTCCAAAGGTGAGATTTTTAGGAAATTGGCAATTTTGACCCTGCTAGAAAAAGTTTATAGCAAGGGTTTTGGGTGGTCTGGGAGGGTATGACATCCTAGTTGAGAGGGGTATGACAAACACCCTAGCTAAGGGGGGTTTGACAAGCACCCATACTAGCTTTGAAAAATCTAACTTCTGTGAATTTTGTCAAGGCCCAAACACCCATGCTAAAGGTGAAAATGATGAAAAGTTAAAAATGATAAAATGGCTAAAAATATATCATTTACTATAAATAGTAAGGTAGTTGTTAAAGGGGATATACCCCTTTACTTAAAATGATAGGAGGTGGTATCAAACCCCACACACACAAGGCTTTCTAGCTGCACCTATGTTGAGGAAGAAAAGGGGAAGAAAAGGGGTGAGATGGGGAGATCTCACACTTTCCTTGGCAATGTTGGTGGAAGGGGTTTTACTTTTAGAAAGTTGGGTTTTTGTTGAAAAATCAAAGTGAAAGCTTGCTTTGATTTTTCCAAAGGTGAGGCTTTTTGGTAAGTTGTCAATGTTGAACTTGCTGAAAAAAGTTTTTGTAGTAACAAAAGGTGGCAAAGGATTTTAGAAAATACCAACATTGGCTTTAAAAATTTCCAGCAATTGCTATGAAATTTTTAAAACCTAAACATTCATGTTGAGGAGAGGGTGGGGTGGGGGGTGTGGGGATGGTGTCTATGGAGGAAGAGAAGGGGGAATGACACCAATGCTAAGGGGGGATCACACACACCCACAATTGAATTTAAAATTTTCAGCAATTGCTATGAAATTTTAAACTCCAAAATCACCTATAACATTAATGCTGGGATTTGGTGATAGGGGAGATGGATGGAAACATTGGATGTTGTGAAAATTTAAATGTTTTCACTATAAAATTTCAAGCTTTTAGATTTGCAAATAGCTTTGTTTAATAGGCAATAGGATTGGATGTAGAACTTAGATGGATGCTCTCCTTCTAGCACTAGAAAATTGTAGTGACTAAAAAGTTTAGTTATTTGAAGATCAAGAATCTTAGTGCAATAGCTTTGATCCCAAATCCCTAGGGCCTTCAAAAAATGGGATCCAAGGTACCCTAGACAGTCTGATAGATCACCCAAGGACTTGGAAAATGTAAAACATGGGTAGAAATATAAAAATACAATGTAGATATGAGAAAATAAATGCACTAAAATTGAACAAATAAATCCATCTTGCATACAAATAAAACTATAAACTTTATTTTAAAAGAAATAAAGAATGGTTCAAGAAATGTGTGCAAAAATGTGCCTGGGGTAGTAGGGGGGTTCACTTTGGTGGGGGCTTGGAATCCATTGCTCCATGATCCAGATGCTCCAACTCTCCTAATGCTATCAAACCTTTATTGCTCCTTACACCAAATTTGTAGGGGGAGGGAGGGGGAGGTGTAACAATGGCTATGGTAGTAACAATTGCCCAAAAAGGGGGTTCCACACTAAATAGATCCAAGAAGCTACGTTTTTGGAAGTGTGCAAGAGTTCTTGGATACAAAAAATTCCAAATTATGTACATGCTAAGGAGGTGAAACCTATAAATGGTGTTGAATGCTTGATTTTATAGGGTTTTTGGCCTTGAATGTTGTTGCAAATTATGTTGCAAAATTGCTGTAAATTCGCTGCAAATTTATGTTATGTTTTAGGTGGGGTAGATGCCAAAATATGGGGGGTTATTATATATGAAAAGTGTCATACCACTATGGCAATTCCATAAATAGTAACAAGGTATAATATCCACACTGAAGGTAGATCTTCCACGTTGGGGGGATGACATCCATGTTGGAGGTAGATCATCCATGCTGGGGTAGATCTTCCATGTTGGGGAAAGATCTTCCATGCTAAGGTAAATCTTCCATGTTAGGAGGATGACATCCATGATAGAGGAAAATCTTTGACATTGGGGGTAGGTCTTCCACACTGGGGGGAATGGCATCCACACTAGGGGATCACATCCATGCTAGGGGGATGTCATCCATGTTGGGGTGGGGGGATAGATCTTCCATACTAGGGGCAAATCTTCCATGCTTAGGTGATAGCATCCATGCTAGGGGGATGGCATCCATGTTGGGGGTAAATGAGTTATACCCCCATGCATCCATGTTGGGGGTAGGTGAGTTATAACCTCCATCCATCCATGCTAAGGGTAGATAAGTTATACCCTAATGAGGGTGTCTCTAGTGTAGAAAAGTGTATACCCCCCATTAAATCCATCAAGATGTTAATTTTGGCATCCCAAAAGGTATTTTTAACCCCCAAGCCCAAATATAGACATTATATAGCTTTCTTCACTTGGGGGATGAGGGTTTAACCACTTTTGAGGTATTTTTAGCCCAAAAAGTATGGAATATGTGAGATTGCATCTCTTGGATTTTAATCTTCACATTTACAATGAATTTCTAGCCTTGGGTTTCATGGGGTGAAGGCTACATGATAAAAATTGTTACAACATGCAATTTTGGTGGTGTTTTAGAAATTTTTATAGCTTCTATCAACTTGTGATAATCACCCTATTTAAATAAGGAGGAATCATCATTATTACCAGAAGGTCTAGGAAAATGCAAATGTTGAAACTTGGAAAGGAGATAATCATGTTGAGCTATGATTGGTATGAAATTACCTAAATAGAAATCTTGATGGTGAGCTACTCCTTTACCTTTCATATTTGATTTGACCTCTTACTCCCCATCTAAGTGGTTAGATGAAAAGCTACAACCAACCTCTTCTTCCACCATATGATCTTGAAGATCTTGCATATACATAGGCTTAGAATCATCAAGCATGGGTTCACAAGCATTATATGTTTCATGTTTAGCCTTAAGCCCCATATTAATCAAGGCATTAATGAGATCATCAGGTGTAGCAATAACTAGATCTTCTACAAACCAGCCATGAGCATTTCTGCACTTCCATTAATATCTTGATGATAATCTAGCACAACTGGTGGAAGTATCTTATATTTTGAGTATTTGAAAGTAATGAAAGCCCTCCATATTTTTGGTGCATCTTCAAAGGTCTTAGGTGGACTCTTTGAACTATCTTTCATTTTGTTCACATTCATGATAATCTACATATATAGAACTAAAACAACACTTGATTTGAATAAAAGTTAAGATTAAGAATATACAAATATTTTTAGATAATTCATCAATTTCCTTCTCGGAAACAACACTAATGATAAGGATTCCATGAATTTTGGATCAAAGAGATATATCATACAAATCATAGTGTGATCTAATCGTAAGGCTCGAGGACAATGTTTAGTGAAATGTCAAGAACACTCATGTATATTGTTATGTTCAATAAATATAAAAGGTATTATAATACATATAATATAGATAGAAACCCATGTTGTTGTGGTGTAAGGTTGAGAAAATATTTATAATTTTTATGTTTTATACTTTTTATGGATTTTATATTTATAAGAGAAAAATAAAATAAACATGTATATGTATGGTAGTTACACCTAGGAATAGGAGCAATGCTCACACGCACACACACACATGTCACAATCCCTAAAGAAACATGTAAAACATCACAAACATGCATACACACAAAAGAAATGCAATAAAATGGTTCTTATTCACAACCTCAATGGCCCAACATCATGTTATAAAGTTGTGACATCCTTGAATAAGGTTGAATCATTGTAGCTTATGAAAACAAGGGAATAAGTATTTTTTTTATGATTTTAATATTTTATAATTTTTTGGTATTTTCATGTTTAAGGCATGAACAATGTAAAACTAAGGAAAATCATAAGCTTTATTTATTTTGCAAACATTGAACTCCACATTGACCAAATGGTTCTAGGATACATAAGCAAGGTAGGACTTTGATAGAGTCTAGTTGCACTTATGAAAGCAATGATTCAAAATACACATAAAATAGGAAAGGAGTTACTTACCCAAGGAAGGAAAATCAATTCACATGAAAATTCAAAATAAAAAAGAAAATTATTAAAACTAGTCTCAAACTAAGTTCATTTTGTGAGAAGCTCCTCCTAGGTATTTATAGTTTTCATGACACAACAACAAGGGTTTGCTAGCACCTAGGTATCAATGGAGGCTCGTTAGCACATCCTAGACAACTCAGAACACATCCAAAGTGGCTAGAGAGATAGAGTATTCAAACCAAGATATCAAGGAAGGTGTGTTAGTGCCCCTATGTTGATGTAGGGGGTGCATTGGAGCATGGAAGCTAGCTTGCACCTACCATCATACCTTTCTTTCATTTTCCTAGATCAAAGTTGAGAGGCCTAGGAACAAGTCAAAACCTTTCAAGTATCTTCGAACAAAGAAGGAAACTTCTTGAGAAGTCCAAAACATGATTTAAACCTACAAGTCGAAACAAGAAGGCAAGGTTACATACCTAGAAGATAGGAACATTAATCATGTGCATGAAAATCATAAACATAGGGTGCATGAGAAACATCCCAAATATAGACCTTATAATTAACTTATAGAATACCATTTGATGACTCATCATAATGAAAAATGGTTGAAATCCTTCATTTTATTGGTCACAACTTCATAGTGGGTAGCCATTGCAGAATGTAACTTTATTTTAGTGCTAGTCTTTAATAATAAACTAGATGCTTCACAATGACAATTTTCATAGTTATTCCTTGGTCATGGTGTTGATGGTGATGATAATTTTACATCTCTTCGTAAGAGGTTGGTGATGACATATGATCATTATGCTTCCTTTCTGAAGATTCCTAATTTTATCCTTGGCCTCTTCTATCATGAGCCATTTTCACAAATAGTTAATCTACAATCTACAAGAAATAAGGGCGTTCTTGAATTGAGTTCTAAACAACCAAAATTAAAATGCACTACAAATTTAATGAATATCACAATATTTTCACTAATTTAGGAAGTTTGTTTGAAACTTAAGTTTTTAATTTACATAATAAATTGAGAATTCTCAAAGAATTTATTTTTTTAAATTTGAAAGAAAGTTGCAATATTTAGAATATAAAGAATTATAAATGTTAATAGTCAAAATTAGATTCTATTTTGTTGCACTGAGCTCTTTTATGGTTTTCATTATTTTACAAATGTACAAATAAAATTCTATAATTCATTTTTATACCTATCTTGACATTAAATGAATCTAACTACTACATCAATGTAAATGTTTCATGATGTTGGTTAGTAAGATCATCAAAACCTGCTCCAATATGATGTTATGCTTTGTGACACTTAGATCATCAGTTCTAAGAAAGTAGAAATAGTTTGATGTTTATTATAACATAGAAATTATAACACATCATGTATACCATAATGTTTATAGTGTTACTTACATACATCATACTTAATAATTAATAATGTTTATAGGCAAGACTAATAATATACAATGTGTTTATGTTATTCTTATATTAATAGTTCATACTTAAAAGATCGAAAATCAACACTTAGAGAGATTAAGAAAAATGGTGATGTTGATAGAAAAAATATACATAATTAGTAGTTAATGTTAATTAAAAGATATACATAATTAAATTAATTATAAGCTTTAACTATATAGTACTAGTACCATGGTGATGTTGGATACCATGATGATGTATTGTAGACATACATGGTGTTATTAATATAAACCTTATGTAACATATTGAGCTTATTAAAATGCATCAAATATTCAATAGAGAGCTTCCTATTTGATGAGCCGTGATATTGGGGTGGCGATATCGCATCTATGATATTGGGTACACGATATCGCAGTGTTCCAAGCCATATCGGACATCCGATATCGAGGCCTATCTTGTCGCCTATAAATAAGAGGTGGGCACACTTGGTTTGACAATAGTTAGTAAATTAGTCTTAGTCCTTTACCCAAACGCTTACCTTTTTTCCCTCTTAGAGTTAGAATTATTTCTAAGTGCCTGCAGTAGAAGTCATAAAGTGAACGGATCTTTATTTGAGCATTGTGTACCTGAGCACACCTTGTGGCCGAAAATAAAGATGAACTTTGCGATAAACCTTGGAGTATTCAGAATCACTTATTTAATGTTATTTATAGTTATTTAATGCTTTCCTTAGTTAATTAATGTTCTCTCTCTCTCTCTCTCTCTCACCTTGTCAACTCTCCCAAGTAAGCAACTTAGTACAACCCCTTTGAGCATGCATGGAACACTTGGTAACCCAGTAACAATTAGTGTTTGGTAATCCTAGTAGTGTTGCACTGGTTCAGGATGTGGATGGCAAGTGGGAATGGATGCTGGAGTTAGGACAAGTTAGAGCATAGTCAATTAGTTAAATCAAATTGGTTACTTAATTAGTTCACTTCTCCCTTTGTAGCACCAAGACATAAAAGATAAAAATATATAAATATCATATACCTCAAGTTTACTTAACCATACAATTGCACTATATAAGTAAGCTTTGGAAGACAACGATTGACTAACCCATCCAGGTTTTATAAAGGTGCATAAGCACTTAGTCCTTGGAATTCGACTGGATTGTCCATGTACGCTCATATTCGTATGGTTGAGCATAGGGATATCTTGCTGCTCATCATTGATACTATTGCCAGGGACTTTATTGTTTGTGTGCTAGTTGGAACTTAGAAAATCTTCACATTGTTGAAATGAACCCTTAGGGTTGGTTATCTTACAATTAGTGAAACAAAAAGTATTGCTTACTGAATAGAAAATTATGTCTCCTTCTTCTTACTAGAGTGTTTCATCGCCTAGGTCCAATACAGGGAACAATTGGAGGCATAGTACACATGATAATCTACCAGTCCCTCAATAGTTTTGTGTGGTATATGTTCATCCCGATGAGTATATACCAAACTTTACCTTTATCCTCCACTAGGATGAACAACTATGTTGGCATGATTTGGAAGGTAACATAGTGTTACCTCCCGATTGTTGAGTCCCAGGCATGCTTCTTCGTGCTCTTACACGAATTGGTATGTAGCACTTATAGGTAGAGTATGTTGTGCATGATCATGACTTGAGAGAGTATCAACCCACAGAGGCACAATGTCAAAGGGATTTACAACAGGAGAGACGTCATGAATCCATTAAGGGGAAGTTATCTTAGAATGTCTCATATGTCATAAATGAAAATGAGGGTGGTGAACCTACCTTAGGAGGTCTCCCACATAATGATGTTCCTCCCATTGACTTCAGTCAAGGGGTTGTGTATCAGAATATTCACTCAACTATCCATAACCCAGATTCTGGTACTGACAGACACAAAGGATCTAAAAAAGGAACACGAACACATGACAAAGATGGATATTTTGATCGTAACCATGATCAAGGCCGTAACCACCAAAGAGAAGGAAGTAGGCACCATCATGGTGACGGTCTTCCTTCTTCTTCACCTTCATCATCTCCTACACCCTTTCCTTCAGGATCTAGACATGATTACAAGGAAAAAGACCCTGATGATAATGATAAACAAAACAAGAATCATAGACAAAGTAGCCGAGAAAGGGGACGAGGGCATTCGAGAGAAACTCATCATGAAAGAAGGGAGAGTAGGGAACAACATAGGCATTATAGATGCCATAGATAGTACAATTATGATGAACCTATACTCGCTACCCAAAGTATGCTAGATATAACTGAGGCTGTTAGAATCCCAACAAGGCACCAAAAAGATAGTAGGATCAAAGGATTGGACATGAACAATATCCCATGATTTGAAGGAGGATACAACGCTGATCCTCAAAATCATTTGCAAGCATTTCACAATGCATGTGCCTTGAAAAATATAGAAAATGAGTGGCAAAAACTCAAGTTGTTTCCACAGACACTGATCAAGGAAGCAAAAAGCTGGTATTGGTCCTTAGAACCAGAATTCATTCACCGATGGAGTACCATGTTAGAACTATTCAATGATAAGTATCAAACATACTCTCGAGTGTCCAACCTGCGAAAGCAAATCCAAGGATGGAAACAAGGAGGACATGAACCCTTGGATGCTACCATGGGCTGATATTATGCACTATTACATTATTACCCAGGCCATGATTATTCACAAAGGGAACAAATATGCCATTTCGTAGATGGGTTTAGGCATGAAATGTGAAGAACCCTTGGGATTTATGCCCAAGGAAGGCTATATGAGCTTAGGGCCTATCAAGTACAAAGATTGTTGGAGAAAGTTGCTAAAGAAGAAGGTGAGTTAAGAAAAAGAGAGAGTGCAGAAGAATATAATTGAGATCCTTCTCTTCGAAAGAAGGGAGTTAGATTTTGTGAGGATGAAGAAGAGTCACCACTTGAAGAGATGGTGAATTGGAAAACCTTGCTCATTCAAAAGCTTGCATCAGAAGTATTGGCAAAGGTGGACCAAATGTGGGACACCCTAGATAATAGATTTTAAATAGTTCTCAAAATAGTAGATGAGTCTAAAAAGGAAGGTAGTGATCAAGAAAAGAGAAAAAAGAGAGAAGCTAAATGTGCACATAGTAAAGGTAAGGGAAAAGTTGCCACCATCGAAGAAGTTGTGGATTTGGATACAGACAATGATGGTAGATGTGAGATATGCCAATATGACCAACCTAAAGGATGTTGCCTTGTAAGCTCACATCTGTAGGAGTCTAGGGTGTATGCACTCAACCCACGATTAAACAGAAGGCAAACACCCCAAAGGTTATCTTATCCCCAAGGTAACCCAAGGTAGTCCCACCAACCCTTGATGTACTATCCAAGTGGAACTCCACCACAATCAAATGAGTAGTATCAACAATGGCAACATCCATAATCATGGGGAATGCCACCACCATGTCAACAACACCCTTATCATCAACTTGATCCATATGGATTCTACGTGTAGCAGCCAATCTCTCCACGTGACTCTATAAGTTACGTTACTCCCCAACCTCACTACCAAACACATGAGTATTATAGAACTCCTTCTCCTAGGGGTGATGTTCTACAAATATATTATCCTTCTCATTCGGCTACATCTCTTCCATCCTTAGCTCCATTACCACCTGCTCCAGCCATGCAGGGTGAGCTCCCTGTCCCATTATAGCAATGTAATTCTACAAGGGCTATTAATCCTCACCCTATTATTGGTTCAGAAAATTGCACAAAGAAGAGATCTTTTTTTATAACCAACAGTCCAACCAAGTCCTTACAGCTACAAGTGGCTAATTGTCCAAATGCCTCACCATCATCCAAAACTTCAAAAATCCCTTCAAACTAAAGGCCAAATTCAAAGCACACGGTCATGTTGATGCATGCCATTATCAATTGGATTAAGGCTAGCCATCTTCCTAGGAAGTTCTTCGATCTTGGGAGTCCTCTTATATATTTACAAATCACTAGGAATGAGCTGTGCAAGGCTCTTTTGGATTCAGGTTCTGGTGTCAATTTAATTTCTCAAGAAATATACAAAGCTTGGAACTTGCCTCCACTAAAAAAGAGTAACATTCGTTTAGAGCTAGCCAACTAGTCCATCATTGTCCCATTAGGACTAGTGGAGGACATTATTACGACTATTTGTGGATGGTCGTACCTAGTTGACTTCCTAGTGATTTAAGTCAACAACTGTAAGGGGGACTTCCTTATCATAATGGGAAGAGCATGGCTAACCACAATTGATGCATGCCTAGGAATATGAGATCTTTCCCTAGAAATATCAAAGGAAAATACGTTTGGAAAGATCGAGAAGAAGAAAGTCCTGTGCATCGCATACAGTGACATAGGGTGTAGTTGCATGTAGAAGTCCTAGTTTATACAATGTTTAACATTGCCTGCATGCAACCAGTGTGCACAAGTAACTAACATACAAAGATTCTTATATGTAGCAGCCACAAGATAAGAAGATACTTGGATAGTTGACCAAGAGAGCAACTCAACTATATGCATGGAACCAACTAAGGGTTTGACTTGCACTTACATCGATAGCATAGACACATTAGAGCAAGCCCATTGCTAACTTTCAAGTCTCAACATTAAAAATATCAACTGGGGGAAGTTGGAAATCCCTGAAAACTTTAAGCAAGAGCCCTTAGAGTTAAAATCGTTGCCCACTGGTATGGAGTACACATTTCTCAAAAATGGAAAATCAGTAATTATTAATGCTAGGCTCGCTCCTCAACAAAAAGAGAGACTACCAAAAGTGGTGAACAAATGGTCAAAAGCCTTCACTTAGTCATTGAAAGACCATAAAATTTGAAGGCAGTCTTGCTTCACTAGGATCTTGGAAATGAGACAAACATTTCCACAAGTGTAGCCTCATGATAGTTTGGCAGGAAATGAATGCATTGAGTTTAGATTGTTCAGTTTAGCAAGTTTTCTACCTCCAGAGCTGATAGGCCTGATGGACTCTCTGGCCTGCCCACCTGGGTGATTCACCTGGTTGACAGTCTATTCAGAAACCTTGCTTGGAGTTGTCGACGGTGCTCAGGATGGACAAAACAGTTCGATACGTTTTCTAGTGGAGAAATCTGCTACGCTACACTACGCTGCGCAGCATAGCAAGCCTTCAAAACACCAAGAAAATGTTTGAATGCAAGTTTTAGTAAGATGTTCAAGCAAAATAAAAGTTAGAAATTAGCTAATTCAGAGTGCTATGCTACATAGCGTAGCACAACATAGCAAGGGAAAAACAAGTAGAATTTTCCCATCGTAGTTTTAACAAAAATGCAAGTTACATTAGCTGCTACGCTATGCTATGTTACATAGCATAGCATAGTGTAGCAAAGAATGCAGATCAACAAAATACTTCAAAAGTTAATCCGATGTGCGCCGAAGCTTCCAATAGATGTAGTTGACTCCAATGCAAATTTCCTTTTCAAATTGGTGGCTACACTACACCAACATGCTACACTAAATAGCATAGCATAGCATTGTAAATTACTATGCTACACCAGTATGCTTCATCTTCTACTTGCATTGTTTGTACACTTAATACCAACACTTCCAATTTTGACAACATGATTACATCGTAATAGGTTCACAATCGGCTTTGCATGTCCATGTAATATGGGCATGTCAGCATCTCATGGGTCTAGGACACGCGTTATCCAGGCCTCATTTCTCATGTGCTCCTAGCCCTATAAATACCTCAGTGGACAACGCTTAAAGGGTTGGCCAAGAATTGGCATTGTGGGCATTGTTGGTAATTTGGTTGGTGAATTAAGAATTCTGTTGGCAAGTTGGCAAATTGGCAATTTGTTGGGTCGGAAAATTTTAGCGGTTGGCATCTTTTGCACTAGCACTTTGCATTAGCTTTTCACTTGTTGGCATTTTGCATTGTTGGCTTTTAAGCTTGCACCCAAAAAACATAGTTGAGGTATTTTGAGTGTTCTGGTCATTCCTGGACTCTCTATGTGCCTCTGGCATTGTATAACTTGTTATACATTTTCAAGCAAAGAAGAGAATTGAACCCGTGACTTTGCGGTGGTGTATTTTCTTATCCTATTTACTCTATGATTCCTTCATTGTCATCATTGTTCAGCATCATTTTTTTATCATCGCATTTATTGATTATTGGTTAGATCTCATGAATTTTGAACTAAAAACAACATTTAAGAAAGGTTAAGTTACACCGATTAAGTCCCTGTCTGAATGGTGCCCCATTTCCATTTTATCTAGCACAGCCCTCACACGGATCTAGGGTTAAAACTGTTTGCCTAACAACCTCTTGGTGTTTCTAGCCACTAAATTTTTCAGTCGCTACAGTTTTCTGGTGCTAGAAGGAGGGCCTTTTTTGGTGCCTTTTTCGTGTTTCATGGTAGTCCTACACGCGTTTTGTACCTCGTCACGCACTAGCATAAACGTGACATCCTTTTGTGGTTGTTTACGAATCGTGTGATGTAGATCGGTCACTGCGATGGTTCCTTTGGAATCCTGCAAGACAGAAAGTCTTCGATTGCCATTCGTTCTCCTTGTTTTCCTCATTTGCAAACCCCTTTTCTTGTAACCTTACGAAAATGATTTTCTCAAGCACTGTGGTTACTACCTCTAACATTGAGGTTCCCCTTTCAGTTTAGGGCACCACAGGTGCCAAGCAACCACTCAGCCTAGTGCAAGAGCTATGTTGATCTCTGAGGATCCAAAACTGATCACCTGAGAGCTTGGCACAGCAATACGAGCAATACAACTTTCTCTGTGCTAATGTTTAGGAAAATCTGTCCTTAGACATAGAATAACTCGAAGACAAATGTAGCTTCGATTCGCTATAATGGGAGGGAATTTATTCCCACTTCTAGCGTTTCCATTCATTTGATGCAAACATATCAGTGGATCATAGATCAATTAACACGATTGGCTAGGCGTAGGGAGCCGCAAGACATGACATCTCACTATGATGAGGTGTTCCAAGATGGGCAAGAGGAACTAGATTCCTAGTTTGAAGGTGGGGATCAAACCAACCTTGCCACCATCCCTTCCACCTCGTCTTTCTGGGCAAACTTGCTCTTTACCACCACTCCTTTCATGATCACGTTTGCATCGTTGCAACCTGTATTTTCATCGGCAACGAGTAGCCATGCCATGCCCTCAGTGTATCAACATGTCCTTTTTCCCATCTCATTTTTAGGTAGTACCCCCCCCACAATTAGCCCCCCAATCCATTCCCTCAGTGTATCATGCACCAATCATGGCTACCCTGCCCTATGTTCACACTCTACCTACATTGCAGTTGCATGCAGTTTCTGCATCCATTTTGACATCTACACCTATCCCACCATTAGCGGCTGGCCTAGTCCCGCCCACATGGTGGACCCCATTCACTTCTCCTCCTATTTCGTAGCCATCGCAAATGTACCACTATGCTCGCCACCAAACATACTAGGTCCCATAAATGGTACAACCAAGTACATGACTATGGTCTGTCCTACTGGCCAAACAAATAGCCTACCTCGTGGCACAACCAACGGCTGCTGCTCTAACGGCACCACCTACCAGGTGGTGGACAACACAAGTAGCACCTTTCATAGGGGCTATCCCAATTACACCACCTATGGGTCACATCATTGTCCTTGCCACTCCACAGATGGGAGCTGCCTCTGCAGCTCCTCAACCATCCGCATTGTCCCCGGGTCTGGATCAACCATTCCAGCTTATCTAGACCTTTACTGAGGAAATCAAATGCCTCAAGGCTACTAGTTTTAACATGGTAGAAGTCATGGATTTCTACCATGATGATCCCATCAACCCGACAGTCCCCATGTTAACACTACTCCCAAGATGCCACTCCCCCATTTTACAAAGTACAATGGGGAGGGTGATCCCAATGTCCTTCTTGTTACGTTTAGATCTGAGTTCCTTCTTTTGTAACAATGGCTTTAAATAATCATCTGCGTCTTTGCTATGTCTCTGACAGGCAAAGCTCTAGACTGGTATCACGTGCTCCCACGCTCCTCCATCTCAACCCTAGAGGAGCTGTTGACCTAGTCCGTAACATGTTTCAAGTATAACATGAGACTAGAGGTTATGCTGGATTAGTTAATGAGTGTAAAAAAGGATCCACTTGAATTGGTCTAGAAATTCATACAACGGTGGAGTGCTACCCTTAACGAGATCCATGAGCCCATCGTGGAGGCCCATTTGCTGGCCGTCTTTAAGGGTGTAGTGAATGACTTCATTAAGTCCAAACTATACTATCTCACTCCACGGACTCTTAGTTAGGCTTTTGCCTAGACCAAGAGCATACAAGACATGGCCAAGGTAAGCAAAGACCTAGCCTACATTGCATATAAGAACACCTTTGCGAAGAAGGACAAAGACAAGGGTAAGGCTGCAATACTCACAATGGCTACTCTGGCAAACGAAGCCAAACGCAAAAACAATAATAACAAGAAGGCGGTCACACCAGCAACTAACCCTGCATCCGCACCAAGCAATGTAGCTCAAACTTCGACATCGACACCCGAAGCATCTGCACCGTCCAAACCTAATTTTGAGTATAAAGATTGCTCTAAATATACCCCGCTACTTGTCAAGCATTTAGAACTTCTAATGCAATTACTGGGAGCAGGGTATATCCAACATAAGCAGATGTCAGAGAAGGTAGCCAAAAAACATTAATGGTACTATGAACTCCTGAGGAACCCCTCCTTGGCTTTGCCCAATGAGCCCCTAGTTCCTACAAATTTTAGGCTAGAGCGGTTCTGTGACTACCATCAACAGTGTGGTCACGACACGGATTACTACCTGGCGTTAAAGGACGACATCCAAAGAATGATTGATCAAGGGAAACTGGTTTTAGACAAAAGTAATCCAGTGTGTCCTGAAAATCAATCTCTACATGTCTACATAGATCCTCTTAACTCCAAAAACACTAGTTACATTATCAACACTATCAGCATTGACAGTAACCCCAAGCCACCCCAGTAGCTATTTGTGGTTCGTGTGCCTCAACGTAGTGCACCAACACCACCATCGGCTATGAAAAACCTGCAGCAATCGTTTGTCCTAAGAATCCCTCCCCGGACATCTACCCCTGGACCACTTGTAAGCAAAAACACACTGCCATCGATCACATTAACACCACAAGCACCATTCATCATCAGGGGGCCAAGCCAATCAACTGCCCTACCCCACATAAGATAACACCGCAGTCTTCTCATCCAAGGAAATGAGAAGAGTGCTTGACAGGTGAGGTGTCAATGGAATGTACCACCCCAGGTACTTCCAAGCCTATGCGCTTGCCCTCTGCATCTACGTCCTTGTTGCCAAAGGATAATGTTGCTACGCACACATGGTCATCGCCACCTCACCTGAAAGGGTCTGACACCAGACCTAAAATTTTTCCTCCTTAGGAAATTCGTCTCTTGGGACAAATGGAAGAGGAGAAAGGTAGTAAACAGGAAGGTGGCCCAGACCTCTTAAGTGCTCTCACCTAGGTCAAGCAGGCCCTAAAACAAAAAAACATAGCGTTGAGCTTGTACGACCTAATTATGAGTTCCATTGCACACCGTGAGGCTCTGGTTCGCATGTTAATAGTATACCAGTTAACGAGAACATGCCAGTAGAAGAGAAAGCAATCCACTTGGTTGTGCTTCCTTCTGCACCTACAGAACTACATCCATCCCAGTTGAATTTCTATGATGAGTCCATTAGGGAAGACCTTGAAAAGGGTTAGGTGACTACAACACCTCTATTCATCATAATTCAGTTTGGCCAACATAATATCTGAAGAGTACACATTGATGATGGGGCTACTACGAATGTCATCCCATTCCCTATTATGGATAAGCTAGGTTTGGTAGACTAGATCAAACACACGACAACATCATGCTTGAAGTCATTCAACGGGGCACGGGTTGTGGTGAAAGGCACCGTCCACATTGACTTTGTGGTAGGGGACCAGTTCCCCACAAATGCAACGTTTATCGTGGTGGAAAGATGCCTGGGTTTAACTTGATCTTTGGGAGGTCATGGTTAGCACAACTTAGGGTCGTCTGTTCGCCCATACATCAGGAGATCCACCTGCCCTATGTAGGCAGGGAGGTGGTGATCCATGGCAATGAGGTAGCAATGCAAGCAATAAATAACGTAGATATGGAGTAATGCTCAGAGCTCATAACCTCTGAGAATGAGGTGCTTGTCTCTATAGATACTAACTGTTTAGCAAAAGAGTTGGCCCAACATGCCAGCTCAAAAAAAAATTTGTGGGTTGAGTTGTCCTTCCAAGTAGAGGACAATGATGTAGACGAGTACAACAAAGTGTCTCAGCCCTACGTCTCACAAAATCCATGTTGGGTTAGAAAGCAGTTACACATAGCGTAGTAACCCCAATGCTTCCTACTTAGTTAACGTCTATTGTACACTTATTGCTTATTTGCTTCGCATACACCATCTATGCTAGGTTGCCTAACTAAATCCTTTAAACTGTTTGCACATCCTTTTTTTTCTACATCATTGCCATGGCCCGAAATGGCCTAAAACTACATATGGCCCGCTGAGGCCTAAAACTGACAAAAATTTTTCTCTTGTTTACATTACCACATGGCCTGAAATGGCCCAAAACTACACACGGCCCAAAATGGCCTAAAACTAAGATACATTAAAAACATTAAAACATTAAAAACTGATCACATAGATAACATATGTAATGCACAAGCTAGAATAACACCAATCTTGACATAATTCATTTTTCATTCAAGGTTTCAAATAAACAATGTTTACAATAGTTTTGCAAAAATAAAAAATCAAAAAGCCCTTGCTATTACACATCATCTTCTCCTACATTGTCTTCCCCTACACCACCTTCCTCTACATCATTATTTTCACCCTCATAGGGCCCTACTTCTTCATCCAGAAATTGCATAATAAAAAGTGAAGTAGTTAGCCAGAGTCACAATAAAAGCTAGAATGAAACAAACAGTTGCATTATAAGAAAGTGACTAACTCGAGATGGCTCCGCGTCTGTCTCAGGGGGTATGTGATCCAATCTGATCCTGAGGTGGTGCCAAACCTCCTCCTCTGTAATATCTGCCCAGTGTCTATCGCTCAATTTAGTGTTTGCACCAACTTTCTCTTTTTCAATGGCCATCCATCTCGATAGCCCTGGAGAAAAGGAGGCAGTGGCGGTCTCACTTGTGGGAAGGTTCACTTATCGCTTTGGGGAGTCACTGACCACCACTTATTTCATGAACTTGTTATAGGCCTTGGAAGTACCAATGGCATCCAGGAATGCTTCATGAGTATACAACCTCACTAAAGCATCTTGGTATTGTTTGCAGTAGGTTGCACGTTCTAGTTTATACATATGCTTGTGGTTTTTCTGGGACTACCCCCACTCATAAACTCTTGCACTATAATCCTTCCAGTCCTGGTTCTTCTAAGCCAACAAGTCCATCTGCATCCACTGCTCGATTATCTCATGGGTGGCCTCGTTGTTGTGCCGCACAGTTGTCCAATATCTTGTGTAATCTATGGTAGCCGTGTGCTAACTACCATCATTGGTATGATGGGCCAGGAGGAACTCATTCCTAGAGCGAAGGTCTTCCACCTCAGTAGTCAGTTTAGCTTTCTCTTTCCTGAGCCTCTAGACTCGTTTCCATAGGTCTTCATTCACATGCCTACACTCGCACAAGGAGCATGTCGAGTGTAACACATCGGCTGGCCTCGTTGTATATGCGGCGAGACACCTCGATTAATTCAGGTGGGAATGTAGGCATGATGTCAACCTTCACTACTTGTTTCAGGTCCCACTTGAGGCGAGAAGCTATTGACCATACATAAAAATGCATTAGTCATAGTAGCGTAGAAAAATTCAGCAATCCAAAAGGTCTAACATAGCAACTCAAAGAGCCTAGCGTAGCCACTTCACTTACCCACTTCTGGATCGACCTGCTTGAGACAGCAGATCATGTTGTCGACAACCCCTTGCATGAACATAAACTTGTCAAGGGTCTTGATCCATGGTTTCAGCTGGATCAAGGAAGGTCTTGCAGTGCCAACAGCGGTGTTTGCCATGTAACCAAATGCGTTAGTCATGACTGAGATAGACTACAATAAAACTGATGAGTAACGCAAATGACAGTGTAAGGGATTCTACCTAGCAAACCCTCAGGCATGATAGTAAGGGGGGGGGGGGGGGGGGGGGGGGGGGGGGGGGGGGTTTGCCCATCGACATATTATCAAATATACAGTCAAACTCACCAGTGTCTAGTTGTAGCTCTCCTTCTGGTTGTCTTAACACTATGGCAGCACCCCCTATGTTCATGTGCTGCTCTGATGCTGAAATGCATTTAGCAAAGGGATCATCAACAGAGGTCCCCTCTCGATTGACATGGGCTTCCTCTTTATTCATTGTGGCCTTTCTTTTTAAGGCACCAACATCCTCCTCATCAATGGGGGAATCCTCCTCATCAATAAAAAATATCCTCCTCGTCAGCAGGAGTGTCTTCTTCATCGACAGGAGCTCCTTCCTTCATGATGAGAGTTCCTTCTCTCTTGATCAAGACCCTTCCCTCTATGGTCGGGGCCCCCGCATCTTTATTAGCCACTCCCATTTCAAGAGTTGACATCTCTTCATTGCCTTCTTCTTCTTCCTCTTCCTCTGGCAACAAAGGAAGTTCGCATTAGGCTTAGCATGTTAATTGAAAACTGATGCTACGCTACCTAGCGTAGCAGGCATTAACCAAACTAGTGAAGAAACAAACATAGAGAAACACATTTACCAATGGGAAGCTGTATTCTGTGTAACTTAAATTGCAGCTTTTGCCCTCCTTCTTCATCCATATGGGGAGGTTCCTCAGCCAGACTAGACCTTTTTTGCCGCAACTTAGTGGCCATTGTCTCTCCAATAAGACATTTCCCCTGTGATACACTACCCTTAGTAGCAGGGGGTGCCTTTCCTATGCTATCCTGGCCACAGAAGTTGAGGGCCACCTGATCCTTAGTCGTCATGGAAAATGACTTCCCGATAGCTTCTTGGGGATCCTGGGCTCGGGTGGTTTGGAAGACTTAGAAAATCCATGGTTTGGAAATCTAGTTATGATTTTGCATCACCCAATATCCATTCTCATGGACTACCAAGAATTCCACTAACCACCGTAAGCAAGCTATGAAGAAGGCATGATGCACATTGAAACAGGACTTAGGCTTCTTATGAAGCTTAACCATTTCAGCCTGCAGACCTTTGCATAGATGCTTGGCCTAGTTGTAATGGGCCCCCTCTTCCATGACGTCCCTCATTACCCAAGCTTGCTCAATCCAAATAATCTTGCCTTGGGATAGTAGCTTGGGGAAAGTGTGGTCACAAAAGATGGGGTAAATCATTTTGGCTGCTTTTAGGTTGATCGTTTCCATGGGGATCCCCTTTCATCCCTTCGTTGCCCCTAGCCACTCCTCAATGTTCCTCTAATGATTCACCTCCTTCTTGGTGTTTTTTCTTATGGGGAGACCATTAGCAGGGACACTAAAAAGGTCCATGAACAGTTGGTCATTGATTTCAAGGACCACTTGCACACCATGCACATGTGTGTGGAAGCGGTTTGCCTTTTCAGAAAAGGAGTTGGCTAGGGCAAGCATCTCAATAGTAGGGATGCTTGGGTTAATGGCCAAGAATAGATCCATGAGCCTAGCATCCTGAAGGTGGTTGGCAAGCGATTCCAGGATCCCATTGCAAAGCCAGTGTTGGGTCTTATCCACCTCCCCGTACTTGAAGTAGATGTTGGCCTCGTGATGCCCAGAGGTGATCATCACCACCTCTTGGGATTTCTTCGCTGCTGTAGCAGTTTGCACATGAAAAAACTAAAAACTTAGAAAAAGCAAAAGGCAAAAAAACAAAAACAATAACAAGGGAAATAATCGAACATGAAAATGACTCATAGTTTAGCTTACCAGGTTCAAACAGTGACGAGAATGATGGAACATCCACCAATACATCTTCAATGGTGATCGGCTTAAAGGGTGCCCAATCCCCATCCAACAAATCCAGCTCCTTACATCTATCGTAGAACCAGAAGTACTGGGTTGGATAGGTTTTGTACTCACCCCCACATTAGCCTACGACACCTGCATACATATTCTCAGTGGAGGAAAACTTCCACAGCGTCATCTATGCCAAAGCTAATGCATCCGTATCATCGTGAAGCCCATCATTGTGGACAAAAAATCTGGTAACAAAAATACACTGTTAACATTTTTTCCTAGTGTAACATGCATTGCATAGCGTAGCGGAATATGTTTGCAAAACTCATCCACCGGCGTAATACATGGTTCTTGGTGGGTTTTAGAAACAGGTTCCCATATGGTAGGCAATAAACAACATGTTGTACTGATGGTAGCAATTATATTCGGGCATCTCCCAGATCCAAGTGAAATGCTTTAAGCTTTTTGGACGCTGACTAGATCTTTCTCCCTACCCACTCCTAATTGCTCCATCGGTCAGGAATCTCAGAATACCCTGATTTGCCCCATGTAACAGGGTTTTTGTTATTACAGCTGCTACCTCCTTCAATAAGTGTGACCAAATGATCACACTAAAATGCTGGAGGAGAAATTGTAGGAATTCTCATGCACCTTCCCTGAACCAGACCGCCTGCTGCCCCATACATGTGTGGGGCAGAGGAATGTTGGCCACTGGTTCGCTTACGCAGCACCGGACCCGTACAGTTTCTAGGACAATGAAAATTAGCCTTAGCATCACCCTGCACAACACAATGGCAAATGTTAACATCATGCTTGAGTGAAGTTCACATGTAGTGTAGCAAGGCTAGTCATCTACAGATAGCGTAGCATAACTCTTTCCATGCATGTAGCGTAGCAAGACTACCAAGGCAATAACATAGCATAGTGAAAAAAAATTTAAATACAAATTTTTAAACATGAAAGAATTCAATGCACTACACTCATTTCAACAAATTTTTTGCCTAACAAAATGAGTTGCATTGCGCCATGATAGAGACATGTTATGCTGTTGAATCATACGCATGGCCAAACCCTCCTTAGGGTTGTACGCTACACTATTTGCATGCCAAGTTGCCAGAATCACCTAAACCCCTATGGCAAGGTAGCCACAGTGGTGACGGTCTGAGCAACGCTACATGCAACCTTAGCGTAGCGTCTGTACACCGTCGCAACCGAATTAACAATGGAAACAGTGTAACAGCCAAAATAATAATAGAAGCAATAATAGAAAATGCAAATTGCAAAACGAAAATAGAAATAAAAAGAAAGTAGAAGCAACAACAGCAGCATGAAAAATAGAGGCAGCATAGCAACTTATCGGGCCAATGGAGTTTCCTCCTACACTACGACGTGCGCCTGCGAAAGATGCCCCAAGGTGTCTTTCACCTTGTCTACCTTGGCGAGCGCTAGGTGTTTGCATTCTCTCTTGGGTACCATAATCTTGATTGCAAATTCTTTCTCAGTCACTATGCTAAACCACCTTTTCTCTTTATTGGCACAATTGCTCTACACTCTAGATGTGGGCTCTGTGCACTTATGGTGAAAATGATGAGTTTACTGGGGGTAAACCCCTATTTATAGCCATTACAGTGAAAAATAACTTTCTATTTATTCATCTCGATTAATGTGAGGTGTTCCATATAGCCTAGCACCCCCGCCATAGGATAGAAGCATTGTTTGCATCGTGTCAAGTGGGCTCGATTGAAAGCCTTGACCCACCTTAAACTAGCTGTTGGCCTTCGCAAGATACAACCCATTAGCGGTCCGAAAAGATCTTAAACTAATGCAACTCACCTTCACAATTTCAACTCATTAGCGATCTACAAAGACTTTAAACTAATACTTCTTAGCTTCACTAGAATAGCTTGTTAGTGGTCTGCAAAGACGTTAAACTAGCAATTTTGACCCACAACTTTAATCTCGTTAGTGATCCGCAAAGATCTTAAACTATTAGTTTTCAATATTCGCATCTAGGTGGTCTTCTATGACCTTAAACTGGCAAGCTGCAAACTTTATATCATAGTTCGCAATTATTTAACGTTTGCATATTTCATCATTACTTTGTGAATGTTTGCTGTATGTTGTTGCTACAAAGCCGTATCCCTTGACTTGGCATTTATCTCATTGTGGCAGGTTGAGCAAGAATGGCAATGCATCACGATCTTGCTTCACCTTTATCCTTGACAAGTCCACACAGTGAGCTTGCAAGAAAACTGAAGCTAGAGTTAATAGACTAGGGATCATTTACAGATAGCACTGTAGCATCCTTAGAAACATCCCTAGATTAGCCCGAACATCTAGTCCAAGCCTTAGATTTAGAGGCCGGGGATGTAACCAAGGACCCTCTCATTGAAATGCCTATGAAAACATCTAGGGGGGGGGGGGGGGGGGGGGGGGAAGTAAAAACATTAAAACTTAGCTCCCTCTTAGATTTGCAAACGCACAAAGATGTGTCTAAGATACTACAAGATAACATCAAGGTCTTCGCGTGGTCTTACAACGACATGCTATGTTTAGACCCAAGGCTCATACAGCACAACATTGTCTTAGATTCGTGTATGAAAACAGTTAAGTAGAAGGCTCGCAAGGTTAAACCAAAGGTTGCACTAGCCGTACGGGATGAAATCACCAAGCTATATTAGGCAGGTTTCATCCGGATAGTTGATTACTCAGAGTGGGTGTCAAACATTATTGTGGTTTCTAAGAAAATGGGAGGAATACAAATCTGTATAGACTTCCAGAATCTGAACAAATCCACGATCAAGGATGACTTCCCACTACTGAGTATTGATCAACTCATTGATACTATGGCTGTTTATGCTCTGTTATCTTTCATGGACGATTTCTCCAACTACAACCAAATTCTCATCAACCTAAAGCATCAATTAACAACAACTTTCATGACCCCATGGGGTACCTTTTGTTACACTATGATGTCCTTTGGGCTCAAGAATGCCGAAGAAACTTACCAAAGAGCCATGACTTACATCTTTAGCAACTACATTCTAGAAATGATGAACGACTATGTGGATGACATAGCAGTCAAATCTAAAGAGGCTACTGATCATCCCAAAGAAGTGTGTCTTCTGGGTGAGAATTGGACACATGTTAGGGTTTATAGTATCGAAGGCTAGAATACGAGTGGACGCTGACAAAGTTAAGACCATCGTTAATCTAGCGCCCCCTAAAAATCTTAAAGAATTGCATAGTTTGCAAGCTAGAGTATAGTTCATCAGAAGGTTTATAGCGAAGTTGATTGAGAAGTTACATCCCATGCAACACTTACTAAAGCAAGGGGTTAACTTTGAATGGACAACACAATGCCAACAAGCCTTTGATGATTTGAAGAAATAGCTTTTACATCTCCTGACTGTGTACCCACCGTAGAGGGATAAGCCTTTCTTCATCTACCTTGCCACTTTAGACACATCTATTGTGGCACTGTGATGTCAGAAACAAGATGATAGCGTTGAGATTCCAGTGTATTATCTAAGTCATGCATTGATAGCGTATGAGGAAAAATACAACGAGGTGGAGAGAAATTGCCTTGCCCTAGTATTTGCATTAAACAAATGAAGGCATTATTTGTTTCATAGCAAGGTTAACATCATTTGCAAGAGTAATGTACTTTGGGCTATCACAAAAAATCTATATGAGAGCAACAGGATAGCCCAGTGGAAAGGCATAATCATGGAATTCAATTTGCAGTATGTGAGCCAATCATCGATGAAAGGTCAATCTATAGCTATGCAACTTACGACCTTACCCATCATAGATCCCAAGTTCCCTGATGAGTGTGTTAGCACTATCAATGCTGTTCTATCACCTCTTGAAGCCACTTTGCATTTTGACGGTGCCTTGACCGCACGAGGAGGTAGTGTAGCTATTGTTATTACATTCCCCTTTGGGGAAATGCAACCCTTTGCTTATCATTTCATGTTCCTTTGTACGAAAAATATGGCAGAGTACAAAGGATTACTCAGAGGCCTCTTAGAAGCCCAAGCATTAAGCATTCAACACCTGGTGATTCACGGTGATTCACAACTCGTTGTGACTCAAATCGCTGGGGTCTATGCCTACAAAGCTACACATCTGCATCCCTATTTCGATGTACCAAAAACCTTGCTCAAATAGTTTGCAACAACAGATGTTCAACACATGCTGTGCAACAAAAACACCATAGCAGATGCCTTGGCCATCCTAGCATTAAATGTGCCACCATGCTTGTTCGCAAGTTTGTTCACTTCGATTATTGAGTGTACGGAGCCTATCACTCAGGTGGTACATGTAGCCTTTGTAAGCGCTATGGATATGCAAGAGTGGTACGCCAACATTAAAGCCTACCTGCAATGTGGCAAGCACCCACGCAGATTGACATCTACCTAGAGAGATGTGATCCACAAGCATGCTCGGCGATATGTGCTCATGGGACTGTTGGCATGCGTAAATGAGGAGGAAGCATAGAAGGTCATTAATGAAGTGCATGAGGGACTGTGTGGTGGACACATAGCACCTAGGGCCATGGTAGCAAAAATCAGACGCCTAAGGTACTATTGGCCTTACATGGAGCACGACTGCCTAGCCAAAGTCAAGACTTGTGATATGTGCCAAAGATAGGCAAATCTCATACTCGTTTCACCTACAGAGTTGCACCCGATGTAAATTATGTGGCCTTTCCAATGATGGGGACTAGACATCATAGGACCTATGATGCCTAAGTCTTTTGTAGGGCATAGCTTCATCAACACCGCCATTGAGTATTTTACAAAGTGAGTGGAGGTTATTCCTCTTAGGAAGACTACATCCCAGCAGGTTTGCCACTTCATCTTAGATAACATCGTGATGAGGTTTGGGCTTCCCATGACTATTGTGATTGATAACAGGCCATCATTTAGTAGTGCAAAAACCAAAAACTTTTGCAGCAACCTTGGCATTAGACAATCGTTCTCCTTGCCATATTACCCACAGGCAAATAGACAAGCAAAAGCTACAAACAAGTCCATCATCAACTTGCTCAAGAAAATGCTTAATAACAACAAGAGAAGATGGCATGAGCAAATCCTCTATGTGCTATGGGCTTACAAGATGACATATAGGACTGCAACAGGTAAGACTCCTTATAGTCTTGTTTATGGATCTGAAGTGGTGTTACCTCTTAAGCTGTAGGTACCCTCGCTTTGAATGATCCTATCAAACATCATGAGCGAAGCCTAGAACAACAAGTTGAGGTTCATCAACCTTGACTCAATAGTGGAGGAACGTGCACAAACACTTGGTTGCATAGAGAAATATCAGAACAAGTAATGGAAAAAGCATCATGTAGACCCACATCAACAACTGGTAAAGAAGGGAGACCTCATTCTCAAGGCTGTCCGTGAGCATGTGAACAAATTCTTAGCAAACTGGGAAGGTCCATTCATGGTCACAAAAGCCTACAGGAATGAGGCCATCAAGTTGGTAGACATGGATGGCAATGAGTTCGCAAATCGTATGAATCATTCATATCTCAAGCCATACTACATTCGAAGCATGAGCAAGATGAGCGATCGTCTACTATGACGTAAAATTGGCAAACCAACTTCCGCTATGACGTAAAACTGGAAAAGCTCATCTGCCATGATGTAAAACTAGCAAAGCATATTCGCTACGATGTTAAACTAGCATAGGTGGTCTGCTACGACTTTAAATTGGCCTATCCACCATCTGCCACAGCAACAAACTAGCGCAGTGGTTTGCTAGGACCTTAAACTAGCACAACGACCATCCGCTATGACGATAAACTAGCATAGCGGTCTACTAGGACCTTAAATTGGGTTCACAGCATGCCCCCAGCATGCATCCATGACTTATTAAGCAAGCGAGCATGCACACTACCAACACGGGGTGGGATGTTGTGGTTCTAGAATGTAGTTCACGATACCAAGAAAACACTCTCTAGAATATATGCAACACCATTACCCTTGGCATCTTCCTAATTTTCCAGAGATGTCGTATGACATCTTGCTGACCTTCTGGAGCTACCACTACCATGACCCTTTGCCATGGTGGTAGCTTCCATTGTTAGCGCCTACTGTTGGAGTCCCAGCACTATTGTGGCATAGCCACAAAGTTGCTAACCTCTAGCCCCCCCCATCACTTGAGCCCAAAAGATGTTGAGCTGTTGGGTAGTCCATCTCATAGCTAAATTGCATAATTTTTGCCTTGGGCGGGGACTCTTGAGCACTCGCATCACCACAATTCCTAGCTACCTCATAGCTTACCTCTCCACACTAATGCTACTAGAATTGCTGCTGGCCTTTTTGGTTTGGATGTCACATGCCTCAGCAACAATATCTAGTGTTCCAGCAATGTCCAAAGCAAGACCTTTGCCTTTGTTTCACTTGATGGTTGTTTCCTCTGGTTTTCTCTCTGTTGTGTTTGCAGGGTATGTGTTAGAGGGGCATCAGTCAGAGGTGCATCTCGCCAAGGTGGCAGGATGCTACATTGTTACAAGGTGACTGTCCTGACTAGCTTGGCTACTTTGGAGTGGACATCCTCTCTCTCCCTTAACCTCCTTTACCTCATTCCTTGCATCCACAATTCTCCCTATCACATCTCTCTTTTACGAATTTTTCCCGATGCCTGTAAAGCTCTCCCATATGCTCAACCGCAAAGTCCATGATGCCCGTAATGCAACTCATTGCATGGGAAGCATTTGTAGGTAGGTTAAAGCCCCACAAGGATGTAATGCAACTCATCTTGGGAAAGATACACCTGTCCTATGAAAATAAGGTTTTCTACAAATTAAAATGGTAAAATAGCAAAAGAAAAGTGTAAAAGAGCAAAAGCTCACGCAAAAAAAACATGCCTAAAATGAATGGCACATCAGCTATTTCGCGATGACCATCTCTAAGCATTCTGATGAGTGGTCAGACGCCTACAAAGGAAAATATGCACATGTATATCGACTCCCTCACAAGCACTTTGACGAGGGACCACATTGCTACTTCTTTCCATTCCTAAAATCGTCCTCACAGCTCCACCCTTTTTCCTTTCCCTACATAACTATCCTAGGACTCTCAAAGCATAGCTAAGTGACATCTTGATGATCACTAAGGAGTGATGTTAGCATCTTATCTTTTGTGGTGTTTTGTATTGTTTATCGACATCTCTCGGGCCCGTCCTCCAGATGTTGACAAAGAGGGGCCAATGAAACAACATAAAATTTCAAGGTACTCTTGCTTCACTAGGATCTTGGAAATGAGGCAAACATTTTCACAAGTATAGCCTCATGATAGTTTCATAGGAATTGAATGCACTAAGTTTAGACTATTCAATTTAGTAAGTTTTCTACCTCTAGAACTGACAGGTCTGACCTACCCACCTGGGTGCTTCACCCAGCTAATAGTCTATTCAGAAACCTTGCTTGGAATTGTTGGCGGTGCTCAAGATGGACAAAATAGTTCAACAAGTTTTCTAGTGGAAGTCTGCTACACTACACTATAGTGCGCAGCATAGTAAGCGTTTGAAACATCAAGCAAATGTCGAAATGCAAGTTTTAGCAAGATGTTCGTGCAAAAGCAAAGTCAGAAATTAGCCAATTCAAAGTGCTATGCTATATAGCGTAGCACAATGTAGCAAGGGGAAAACAAGTAGAATTTTCCCATTGTAGTTTTAATAGAAATGCAAGTTACATCGGCTGCTACGCTATGCTATGCTACATAGTGTAGCATAGCGTAACAAAGAATGTAGATCAACAAAATACTTCAAAAGTTAACCCGATGTGCATCGAAGCTTCCAACAGATGTAGTTGACTCTAATGCAAATTTCCTTTTCAAACTGGTGGCTATGCTACGCCAACATGCTACGCTACATAGTGTAGCATAGCATAGCAAATAGCTACGCTATGCCAGTATGCTTCATCTCCTGCTTGCATTTTTTGTACACTTAATGCCAGCACTCCCAGTTTTGACAACATGATTGCACCATAGTAGGTTCACAATCAGCTTTGCATGTCCATGCAATATGGGCACGTTAGTATCTCGTGGGTCCAAGACACACGTCATCTAGGCCTCATTTCTCGTGTGCTCCTAGCCCTATAAATACCCTGGTAGACAATGCTTAAAGGGTTGACAAAGAATTGGAATTGTGGGCATTGTTGGCAATTTGATTGGCAAATTTGGTTGGTAAGTTGGCAAATTTGGTTGGCGAATTAAGAATTCTGTTGGCAAGTTGGAAAATTGGCAATTTTTTGGGTCAGCAAATTTCAGCTGTTAGCATCTTTTGCACTAGCACTTGGCATTAGCTTTTCACTTGTTGGCATTTTGCACCGTTGGCTTTTAAGCTTATGCCCAAAAAACATAGTTGAGGTATTTCGAGCATTCTAGTTATTCCTGGACTCTTGATGCACCTCCAACATTGTATAACTTGTTATACATTTTCAAGCAAAGAAGAGAATCAAACCTGCAACTTTGCGGTGGTGTATTTTCTTATCCTATTTACTCTGTGATTCCTTCATTGTCATCATTGTTCAGCATCATTGTTTTTATCATCACATTTATTGATTATCGGTTAGATCTCATGCATTTCGCACTTAGAAAAATGGTTAAAAAAGGTTAAGTTACACTGATTAATTCACTATTTGATTGACTAGACCATTCAGGGTGCTCCATTTCTGTTTTATCCAGCATGGCCCTCACACAGATCCAGGGTTAAAACTATTCACCCAACAACCTCTTGGTGTTTCCAACCACCGACATTTTCGATCACCACAGTCATATCTCAAATTAATCGAAGTAGACCTTAGGATATGTCAACATAGGATTTACACTAACCCCTCCATGAAGCCTCGATGACAACCTCAAAGATGATTGAACCCAAATTTGAAGCAAGTGGTTAAAGAAGAAATGGAACAATTTCTAAAAGCTGGGTTCATCTACCCCATTGCTAATAGTGAATGGGTTAGACCATTAGTTATTGTGCCCAAAAAGGGAGGTAAATGGAGGGTGTGTATAGACTTTAGGTTACTAAATAGGGAAACATTCAAAGACCACTTTCCATTGCCATCCATTGACCAAGTCTTAGACACCATTGCAGGGCATTGCTACTATAGTTTTCTGGATGGATAAAATGGATACAACTAAATCCAAATAGAATTAGAAGACTAAGCTGAGACCATGTTCACAAGTTTTTAGGGGACATTTGCATACAAAAAGATGCCATTTGGCTTGTGCAATTCTCCTACAATGTTTCAACGTTTGGTTCTAAGTATCTTTTAGCACCAAATAGGGAATGATGTAGAAGTCTTCATGGATGATTTCTCCACCTACAGAGTGAACTTTGATTAAGAATTAGATCGATTAGAGCAAGTACTAAAATGATGTGTTGAAACGAATTTAAGGCTTAACTAGCAAAAAAGCCATTTAATGGTCCAAGAATATGTAGTATTAGGGTATACGATTTCACAAATAGGGATAGAGGTAGACCCTGAAAAGATTAAAGTCATCCAAGGAATCACACACCAACTTGAAACTGTAAAAGACATCTGATTATTCCTTGGACACGCTGGCTATTATAGAAGATTCATAGCGAACTTTTCAAGGGTTGCAAACCATTGGTTAAACTAATGAAAAAGGACGTACCTTTCGAATGGACCAGAGAATGTAAGTTATCTTTTCCAACTTTAAAAGAAAAGCTTATAGAGAAAACTATTCTACAAGCTCCTGACTGGTCCAGACCATTCCATATAATGATTGACACATCCAACTTTGCTTTAGGAGTTGTAGTTACATAGTTAGATGACTAGAAACGACCTTATTACATTCACTGTGCAAGTCGAAGTATTGCTAGTGCACAACTTAATTACACCACAATGGAAAAGGAATTAATGGTTGTGGTGTTTGCACTAGATAAGTTTAAGCACTATGTATTGGACTATAAGGTATTTGTACACATAGACCATAGTGTAATTTGGTTCCTACTGAATAAACCAACAGTGAGCCCTTGCATCATACGATGGCTCATAATCCTACAAGAGTTCAATCTTACAATGATAGATCGTAAAGGCACTAAGAACGTTGTTGCTAATCATTTATCTTGGTTAAAATGGGACAAAAAAGATGATGAATATCCACTTTCTGATCACTTTCCTAATGAATTCCTCTTTGTAGGTGTAGTAAATAATCAATTAACCATGGAAATAAATTGGTATAGTAGCATTCTTACCTATCTCTTTACACAAGAAACACCACAAGAGTTGGACGTTAAAAAGAAACAATAGTTTCTTCACTGAGCCAAGTATTTCATGGAAATCAATGGATGCCTTTATAAGGTATGTCTTGATGGCTTGGTCCAATGGTGTGTTCCTGATGTAGATCAATTATGAGTTCTCCAAGATGCTCATGAGGGTTTTTGTGGGGTCATTATGCTGGGAGACAAATAGCCATTAAAATCTTGCTTGCAGGATATTATTGGCCTACATTGTTTTGAGGTACTTAGCATTTCATCCAATCTTGTGAGTGTTACCAACATGATGAGGGAATGATTGCTAGAATGGAGGATCCACAACAATGGATTCAACCTTTAAAACCCTCAACATATGGGGAATTGATTTTATGGGGCCTATTACACCAATGTCCAATGGAAAAGCCTACATTGTTGTTGGTATTGACTATTTTACAAAGTGGGTAGAAGTAGCCACTGTTACAAATTGTACATCATTTATCGCTACACGATTTGTTCAACAAAAAATCATTAACAGGTTTGGCGTGCCTTGTGCACTTATTTCGGATAATGGTACACATTTTATGGGAGTGACTTTTTGAAAGTTGATGCAACGCTTAGGAGTTAAACACAAACTAACTACACCATACCACCATCAAGCGAATGGTCAGGTCAAAGTAACCAATAGGGAGATTACAAAAATACTGACAAGAACCATTCACAAATATAGGTGAGATTAGAGCACCAAACTAAACGATGCTCTTTGGGCATACCGCTCCAAATGGAAGCTCTCTATAGGCTACTCTCCCTATGAGTTAGTGTATGGAAAACTCCCAATGCTTCCTATTTAAGCAGAACTCCATACACTATCCACGACATGTGACCTCAACCTTGACCTCAATCTAGCACAAAAAGAATAGTTAATGAACCTTAACTTGCTAGATCAGAACCGATTAGTCGCCATGTCATCTAATGAATTGCATAAGGTTTTTAATAAATGTCATCATGACCTGAAAATTAGAAAAGTTAAGTACCAATTAGGAGATAAGGTTCTTTATTGGAATCCCACACATGTGCCACAATGCACTAAATTTCAAATGTTGTGGGAAGGACCTTATAGTATTCATGAAACTTTTCCTTTAGGAGCAATGATGATTTACAAACCTGAGAGCCCAGATAAAAAAATTTTGGTTGACATCCAACAAACCAAACCTTTCCATGAGCCTAGAACAACTAGTATCCATACTACCTCTATTGGTGGACAGCCCTGCTCATTATTTTGGATATCCTCCTTCCAACTTAGTCATGGGGGATGATGAGTGGCGAGGTACCCATACACTCAACTATACAAATACAAGTGTTTCATGCACGATTTGGTTGAACTGCAAGGACTAAGTGCTTATGCACCTTAATGGAACACTCAAGGTTAATCAATCACTATCTTCCCAAACTTACTTGTATTGTCATGGATGTATGGTTAAGTAAGCTTGAGATATATTATTTTTATAGCTTTTATCTTTTTAATGTCTTATGCTAATAGGGGAACGTAAAGAGACCTAAGTGACTAACTTACATTAACTATTCACTAACTAAGTTCTAATTGTTCCTAACACCAGTATTCATTCCCACTTTTTGTACACATCTTGAACCACTGCAATGCTAGTAGGATTACCAAACGCTAATCGTTACTAGATTACCAGGCACTACATGCATGCTTGAAGTGGTCGTACTGAGTGTATTTAACTAAGAGAGTGAAAGGTTGAGAGAGAGATTAATTAACTAGGAAAGCATTAAACATTCAACAATAATTAATTACTATTTATCTTAATTTGTATGCTGTCAGGTTTATCATAAAGTTCATCTTTATTGCTGTAAACAAATGTGTGCTTAGGTACAAATTGCTCGAATAAAGATCCATTCACTCTATGACTCCTACTGTAGACACACAGGAATTATTTTAACTTTGGAATGGTAAAACTGCAAGAGTTTGTCTAAGGGTCTAAGTCTAACTATCTAGAACTAAGGGCACCACCTCTTATTTATAGAAGATGAGGCAAGATGCGATATCACGGCTCATCATACCCCCATGACTGAATGAAAACTCATCCTCGAGTTCCTTACAAAATATTGAAAAGATATGGGATTATTGACTTGAATGACAACTAATGGTGAATGTGATGATGTGTGAATAGATCAATCATTACAATACATGACAATATTAGTGTTCATGATTACAAGAATGAACACTATACACAAATGACATCTAGCCTTATTTGGTAGCTAAGAAAGAAGAGAGAGAGAGAGTAAAGAAGAAGATGTGTTGCTGCCAATGCCAGGATTATGCCTTCCATTTTCCATCCATAACCGTGCCATCAATCTTGTTCCTTGCACAACTGTTCTAGCACCAGTCCATCCTAAGTGTTTCCTCCATATCTAGTCCATTGCTGTATAATTGCCATCTACACACACAACATGGTCACATATGAGCAAGGATAAGTAAATCACAATATAGTTGATACCTTGTCCCAGTGTAAGGTCCATTGGTTGAGTTGTGATATGGCTAATACAGATTCTAGAGATCTAACACTGGTGACTACCCAAGGTGTAGGGGTTAGGAGAAAATTGAAAAAATTGGACTAGGATCCCCATAACTAAGAGCGATCCTCTAGTAGTAATAGAATGGAAAAATATAAGGAGTAAGAAAGATGGAGAAAAAGAAATAACAAAAAAGCCAATAAAATGAATGTCAAAGGTGGAAATGAAGAAAAACAATGTTGATTGCGGAAATGTTTAATGGAAAGAAGTTAACTAATGCACCAAGTAGGAATGTTAGTGGGTTCTCCCCAAAGCAGGCTCATGCCCTTTATGCCTTGACAAATCCACATTCAAAGAGTCCGTAGGCTTTGGAAATGTCATTCGGAAGCAAGAGTTAATATCTTAACCACAAGAATTTACCAAAAAGAGAACAATGCATCAACCAAAATATAGACTACTGATACAACCGATAATTAGGTGGAAAATGGAGAAAGAATGATGGGAAGAAAAGAATGGAATGGAATCCCAAGAAAAAGGTGGTGTACAGCCCCTTGTGTATTTATGGTTAATGTGACTTAGTAGATCTCATTCCAAATCCAACCTCAAATAATCCACATCCAGAGACTTCACATTAATACACTTGGCCAATCCATCCACTTGAAGTAGCAAGAATTCTTCTACCAAAGAGTCACCACCATTCCAAAGAAACAAGAAAGGAAAAAATAGGAAGTAAGAGAGGGCCTTAGTTATAGGGAACATGTTTTTTTAGTTCCATAACTAGTGCTTGTAGCCTAGATGATTATTTTGTCTAAGGGGTGTGCTTTGAATTCTCACTATTTTTTTTTTTGCGTGAGAACCACACCATGCAAAGACTTATAATTTTTATTAGCTGAGCTTCTCGATAATGGTAAGGAAAACACAAGAAGAAAACATCCAAGAACCTAAGAGAATGACCAACACAAATGCATCAAATCCCCTTGAAGTCACACCCTTTTCAGTCCTTGAGTCCTTCCTCAGTTCGAGGAATGCCTAGTCACCAATTCATTAATAGTTTTATTATGAAGAAAGGGACCATATAATTCCAAGCCAAGAGAGACCATAGAAATTTATGAATGCATGGATGACATGGACTCATTGCCTATTATATCAAAAGAACCATACCTTAGTATCAACATTATAACTCAAAGGTAAAAGCCAAACATTAGCAATCAATAGAATACAGTTCATACCACTACCAGGAGCACTTATTAGGTGACGAACCTAACAACACAAAAAACCACACAAAGAAATGAAAAACTATGAACGATGTTGCAAAAGAAAAAAAAGAAAAGTTAAAGAAATTTGTAAAAAAAAATGTGTAAAAAAAAATTAAAAAGGAACTGAGGGCCTCAATTGATTAGCAGAGGTGGCCAACTCCCCCATGACTGAGTTGGAAGGAGGAGATCCAAAATAGTGAGTAGGGTTGTCCCTTCTTAGAGGTATTATGTGCACTGGCCATTCTAAGTTTATGGAAAGGTTTGATCTATTGCACATTAACTAAAAATTTCTTATTAAGGTTTTTGTCTAATTTTTTTGGAATTTCCAACTTCCCCCAATTAATGTTTTCTAGGTTAAGGTTTGGAAGTTGACGATGATCTTGCTCCAGTGCATCTATGCTTTCGATGTAAGCACTAGTTATTCCCTCAGTTAGTTCCATGCATGTTAGTGAGTTGTTCACTTGATCGTCTATTAGCCACTAAGTGCCTCTTTGTCATGTGGCTATTACATACAGGCATTTTTGTAGGTTCAGGTCTTGTGCACACCGGTTGCATGTAGGAAATGCTAAGCTTTGCCCAACCCATGATTTCTGCATGCAGTTGCACCCTGTATCACTATATGCAATGCATGGAAAATTCTTCTTCTTGATCTTCCCAAAAGTGTTCTCAGTAAATATTTTGAGGGAAAGATCACATATTCCTAGACATGCATCTACAGTACTTAGTCATGTCCTTCCCATTATTATTGGGAAGTCCCCTTTATCGTTATTTACTTGTATCACTAGGAAATTAGTTGGGTATGACCACCCACACATAGTGGTAACGATGTCCTCCACTAGTCCCAAGGGGATAGTGATGGATTGGTCGGCCAGCTCTAGGTGAATATTTCTCTTTCTTAATGGAGGAAGGTTCCAGGCTTTGTACATCTCTTATGATATTAGGTTGACTCCGGAACCTGAGTCTAGAAGAGCTTTACATGGTTCATTCCTAGCGACTTGGAGATAGATTAGAGGGCTTCTAGGATTAGAGAATTTCCTGGGAAGGTGGCCCAAATTAATCTAGTTAGTAATGACATGTGTTAACATAACCGTATGCGTTGAGCTTGGTGTTTGGTTTGAAGGGAGATCTGAAGCCTTATTTGATAGGGAGGCATTTAGAGGTTCAACCACTTGTGGTTGTGAGGGCTTGGTTGGATTGTTGGTTCTGAAGAAAGGTCTTTTCTTCATACGATTTTTAGAACCAAATGCAGGTTGAGTATTTATAGCCCTTGTGGAATTACATTACTACAGTTGAGTAGGGAGTTTCCCTTGCATTGCTGGAGTAGATGGTAATGGAGTTATCGGTGTGAGAGTTGCGGATGAATTTCAAGGATGGTATGTTTGTGGGTTATCTCCTCTAGGAGAAGGAGTTCTATAATACTTACAAGCTTAGTAGCGATGTTGTTGTGTAACGTGACTAACAGAGTCATGAGGAGAGATTGGATGCTACACGTAGTTGCCATATGGGTCTAGTTGTCGGTAGGGGTATTGTTGCCTTGGTGGTGGCATCCCCCATGACTGTGGGTATTGCCACTGTTGATGTTGCTTAATGGGTTGTGGTGGAGTTCCACTTGGATAATATTTTGAAGGTTGGTGAAACTGCCTTGGGTTACCTTGGGGATAAGGAAATCGTCGAGGTGCTTGTTGTTTATTAAATCGTGGGTTGAGTGCATACACCCCTGACTCTTGTAGATGTGAGATTACTCGGTAACATCCCTTAGGATGGTCGTATTAGCATATCTCACATCCACTGTCATTTTTTGTGTCTGAATTCATAATCTCTTTGTGATGGCCATTTTACCCTTACCCTTGTTACATGCATTGTCTACTCTTCTCTTTTTCTTTATATCATTCTCACTACCTCGCTCTCTAGACTCCTCTACAATTTTAAGAACAGTTTCAAACCTACTATCCAGGGAGTCCCACATTTGGTCTACCTTTGTAGATACTTCGGTTATTAACTTTTGGAGTGGCAAAGTTTCCTATTCACCATCTCTTTGAGTGGTGACTCTTCCTCCTCCTCATAGAATCTCACTCCCCTTTTTTGGGGGGAAGGATCTCGATTGTACAGTTCCACACTTTCTCTCTTCCGTAGCTTGCCTTCTTCTTTGGCTACTTACTCTAGCAATCTATGGATTTGATGAGACTTAAGCTTCGATAACCTTACTTGGAAATATGTTCCAAGGGCTCTTCTCTTTTCATGCCTAAGTCCATCTACGAGATGGCATAGTTGATCCTGCTACAAATAACCATGGCTAGGGCAACGATGTAACAATGTGTAATAGTGGCTCATGGCAACATCAAAGGATTCATGATTTCCTTGCTTCCATCCTTGGATTTGCTTTTGTAGGTTAGACACTCAGGAGTATGTTTGGTACTTATCATTAAACAGTTCTAACATTGTACTCCACCTCCGAATGGATTCTGATTCTAAGGATCGGTACTAGCTTTCAGGTTCTTTCACTAGTGTCCTTGGGAACAACTTCAATTTTTGCCATTCATTTTCTATGTTTTGCAAGGCACATGCATCATGGAATGCTTGTAAATGATTTTGAGAATCAACGTTGTATCCCCCTTCAAATCATGGGATGTTGTTTATGTCTAAACTCTTGATCCTACTATCCTTTTGGTGCCTTGTGGAAACTCTTATGGCCTCCGTTATATCTAGCATGCTTCTAGTTGTGAGTAGGAGTTCTTTGTGATCATCTCGTTCATAGCATCTATGATGTCTATGCCATTCCCTACTCTCCCTTCTTCTATGCCTTGATTCCTTGGAGTTCCCTCATCCTCGTTCTTGACTATATCGTCGATGTTTTTTACTCTGTTTTCCTTTATCCTCACGGTTGGTTTTCTTATGATTGCATCCAAACATTGAAGGAGAGGGTGAATGTGATGATGAAGGTAAAGAAGAAGGAGAACCATTGCCATGATGGTTTTTTCTACCTTCTCTTCGGTGGTCCCAACCATAATCGTGATCACGTTCAGAACGTTCGTCCTTATCGTGTGTTTGTGTTCCTTCTTTGAACACTTCGTGTTCATGGGTATCAGAACCAGGGTTGTGAATTGTGGAGTGGAGGTTTTGATACACCACCTTTTAACCATCGTTAAGAGGAGGAACATTATTTTTTGGAGAACCTGTTGAAGCAGGTTCACCACCCTCAATTTTGCTCAAGACATGCAGAGAGTTATGGGGCCATTTACCCTTTGAGGATGTATGGTATCTCTCTTGTTGCAAGTTCCTTTGATGTTGTGCTTCTGTGGGATGGTAGTCCCTTGTGTCATGATCACATGCAACATATTCTATGTACAAAAGCGACATGTCTATTCATGAGAGAGCACGAAGGAGTAGGTTAGGGACTAATCGGTCTGGGGGCAACACTATGTTATCCTCCAAGTCTCTCAAACACAATTGTTCATCTTGGTGGAGAATAAAGGTGAAATTGGGTACATACTCATCGTAATGAGTATATACCACAAAAAATTTTTGAGGAACTGGTGGATCTTGATTACGTGTATTATGTCGTTGACTACCTCTTGTGTTAGTCCTAGGTAGTGAAATGCTCTTATGTGAAGAAGAAGACATGTTGTCTTGTTTGGTGTGTGATTTACCATTTTCTTATCTTTCCTTGATTAACCCTAAGGGTTCTTTCTAGTGTCCCAACGATATAAATGATTTCCTATGTTCTACATAGCGCACAAACAACTAAGTCCCCAGCAACGGTGCCAATGATGAGTGGCGAGGTACCCCTACACTCAACCATATGAATACGAGCATTTCACACATGATCTGGTTGAACTCCAAGGACTAAGTGGTTACATNCCACTTACCATACACATCCTGAACCAGTGCAACGCTGTTGGGATTACCAAATGCTAATCATTACTAGGTTACCAAGCAGTACACGCATGCTCGAAGTGGTCGTACTGAGTGTATTTAACTAAGAGAGTGAAAGGTTGAGAGAGAGATTAATTAACTAGGAAAGCATTAAACATTCAACAATAATTAATTACTATTTAGCTTAATTTGTATGCTACAAGGTTTATCATAAAGTTTATCTTTATTGCTGTACACAAATGTGTGCTTAGGTACAAATTGCTCAAATAAAGATCCATTCACTCTATGACTCCTATTACAAGCACACAGGAATTATTCTAACTCTAGAATGGTAAAATTGTAAGAGTTTGGCTAAGGGTCTAAGTCTAACTATCTGGAACTAAGGGTACCACCTTTTATTTATAGAAGATGAGGCAAGATGCGATATCGCAGCTCATCAGGGAAGATGGCCACTAATGCTAATCATTCTAAGCCCTCAGCTCTTTTTGTATTTTTGCTTTACACATTTTTTGTTTTACACATCTTTTCAATTTTACTTTTTTTTGTTTTACACCATCATTCACATTTTTACTATTTCTTTATTTGATTTACTTTCAATCGTCATATAATAAGTGCTCATGATGGTGGGTTGGACTATAATAATGTTGATTGCTAATGTTTGGGTTTTACCTTTGATTTTTAATGTTGATACTAAGATATGGTTTCTTTTGATAAAATAGGCAATGAGTCCATGTCATCCATTCATCCATTCAATTCTATGGTTTCCCTTTGTTTGGAAGTGTACTGTCCCTTTTTTCTAAGAGAAAATTATTAATGAATTAGAGACTTGGTATTCTTCAACACAAGGAGGGACTCAATGGTTGAAAAGGATGTGACTTCAAGGGGATTTGATGCACTTGTGCTAGCTATTCTCTTGGGTACTTGGATGCTTTTCATGAGTCTTCTGCCATTTCGCTATTGACCAAATATCAGGAAGTTAAATAAATCTAAATAAGTCTTTACATGGTGTGGTTCTCACGCATAAAAAAAACTAGTGGGAATTCAAAGCACATCCCTTAGACATAATAAAGAAACATGGGCTACAAACACTAGTTATGGCACTGGAAAGACATGTTACCCATGCCTGAAGGTCCCCTTTAACTAAGACCCTTTCTTTCTTCTTACTTTCCTATCTTTCTCTCCTTGGAATGGTGGTGACTCAATGGATGCATTTTTGTTGCTTCATGAGGATGGGTTGGTCAAATGTATTGATGCGAGGTCACTGGATGTGGTTGAAGAGTTCAAAATTGAAATGAATTTTATTTAGTCACCTTAACCACATAATACACAAGGGACCTTACACAGCCTTGCTCTTGGGATTCCATTCCATTTCCTCCTCTCCTTCCATATTTCTTCCCATATTCCACCTCAATGCTAGTTTTATGATTAGTCTATGTCTTGGTTGATGCATTGTTAGTCTTCGGTAAACTCTTATGGGTAAGTTTTTAACCATTGTTTCCATATGTCATTTCAAGAGCCTACGGACTCTTTGGTTTGTGTGTCTATCAGGGCATAAAAGACATGAGCCTGCTTTGGGGAGGATCCATTGGCATTTCTTTTTGGTGCAATTGTTAATTTCTTTTCCTTAAAAATTCTTTGCAATCAACCATTTCTCATTTCATCCCCATCCATGACATTTATTTTATTAGCTTCACCATTGTTATTGCCCTCATTTTCCACCCTATCGCTACTGGAGGTTCATTCTTAGTCGTGGAGGCCCTATTACAAATTTTTCAATTCAATTACCTATCTCACCCCTACACCTTGGGTAGTTATCAGTTAAAAACCTCTAACCCAGTATCTACCATACCCACAACCTAGCCAATGTGCTTATATTGAGGCAACATATTAACTACATTATGGCTTATTTATTTTTTACTAATTCGTGACTGTGTTGTGTGTGCAGATGGTGATTACATGAACAATGGACTGGGGTAGGAGGAAGCACTCAAGTTGGACTAGAGTTGGAGCATTTACGCAAGGAACAAGTTTGGTCATGTGGCTATGGATGAATAATAGAATGCACATTTTTGACATCGATAGAAATGCACCTCATTTTCTTTTCTCTCTCTCTTTCTCTTCAAGCTATCGGATGAGGGTTTGGATGTCATCTATGTACAATGTTCACCACAATGGGCATGAACATCAATGTTGTAATATGTTTGTCGATCTATTTACTGGGCACTTAGAGTCTGTTATTCCCTGTCACTATCTATTTGTAAAGAACTCAAGGATAAATTTTCATTCAGTCATGGATGTATGATTAGCCATGATATCTGGGTTGCGATATTGCATCCGCAATATCGAGTACGCGATATCGGAGCCTTCGAAGCCATATCGAACATCTAATATTAGGGCCTGTTTTGTCACCTATAAATAAGAGGTGGGTGCACTTGGTTTGGAAATAGTTAGTAAATTAGTCTTTGTCCCTTACCTAAACTATTGCCTTTTTCCCTTCTGAGAGTTAGAATTATTTCTGAGTGCCTGTAGTAGAAGTCATAAAGCAGATAGATCTTTATTTGAGCATTGTGTACCTTAGCACACCTTATGGCCGAAAATAAAGATGAACTTTGTGATAAACCTTGCAATATTCAGAATTGCTTATTTAATGTTATTTATAGTTATTTAATGCTTTCCTTAGTTAATTAATGTTTTCTCTCTCTCTCTCTCTCTCACCTTGTCAACTCTCCCAAGTAAGCACACTCAATACGACCACTTCGAGCATGCGTAGAACACTTGGTAACCCAGTAACAATTAGCATTTGGCAATCCCAGTAGTGTTGCACTGGTTCAAGATGTGGATTGCAAGTGGGAATGGATGCTGGAGTTAGGAGAAGTTAGAGCATAGTCGATTAGTTAAATTAAATTGGTTACTTAATTAGTTCACTTCTCACTTTGTAGCATCAGGACATAAAACATAAAAATATATAAAAATCATATACCTCAAGTTTACTTAAGCATACAATTGCACTATACAAGTAAGCTTGGGAAGACAATGATTGACTAACCCATCTGGGTTTTGTAAAGGTGCATAAGCACTTAGTCCTTGGAATTTGAACAGATCATGCATGTACACTCGTATTCGTATGGTTGGGCATAGGGATACCTTGCCACTCATCACTATCCAATGCTACCAAAACATTATTAATATAAGAGTTATCAACATCTGAGAGAGATAGCTAGAAAGAGAGATTCTTCTAGATTGGAGAGAGAGCTAGATATAGATTTGTACTATCAACCAAGATCTAGAGTAAGTCATATTTCCAAATCTTATTTTAAATATTTTCTAGATCTCATAGTTAATCTAAGATTTTTCCAATTATCAAAATCTTGTTTAGGAAAGCAAAGATATGTAAGGACTTCTTTACAATATTGTCAATTTCAAATAGGATAATTTTGTGTTTTGCTTCATTGGGTTTTGGTAACTTTAATTATTGTACATTATTTTCCCATTTCTACTTGTTCCACAAACCTTAATGATTTACCTAATTTTTAATCTAATATTATTTTCTTTAATTTAGCTATTTTTAAGATTTATTATATGAGGTAAGTGAGGATCACACTTTACATTGTAGTCATAAACAATGAGATCACCTTACTTTAGGTTGGATAACTCTTTGATCTTGGTCCTTCGAAACTCCTTGAATACGTATCTTCCTTTGAAAGCTATAATAAAGTTAACCCACTCAACTTGTATATGCTTCTAGCCTATATTAACTTTAGTTATTTACCACTAATGATTGGCTACAATCTTAAGTTAATGAATAGCCAAATAAGTTTATTGCAATAAAGCATAATCCATGAGTTAGAAAGCTTCTTCTACCTCATTCTATCATTCCAAAGATACCACAGGACCTTTGGCATCATTAAAAGTTGAGGGCTCCAACCTCTTAAACTACATGAATGTATGCTTCATGGACCTTCTACCACTAGTGGTTGAGTTATGGGGTTGATGTTGTTGTTCACCATTCATTGCATTCAACTCATTATGACTTCTCAAATAAGTGAACATATCACATATCAAATCATACTAAGAGACTTCTCCACTAGGTTAATTAGGGTTTACCTTGTTTGGGGGCCTTTCTAGGTCTTCTTAGTGGCATCCTTACAACACAAATCTAAGAATAAGTGTCAAACCTTTAGCTTTGATACCAACTTATAACATCTTGCTAATGAGGTTAAGGCTTGAAAGGTTTTACATAAAGAATAAAATAAATATATAGAAAAAAATATAGTGCTACTTAAGAAAAAGAAATATTGAATGCCAAGAAAAGTTATAATAGACAAAGTATCAGACATTCATAAATAGGTTTTTAGGAGCTAAAAACGTTGAGCAAAAACATAAAAATAGTATACATAATAACGATAGCTCCATGTAGATAAAATCAAACCTATCCATTGATAAAATAGTTTAAATCCCTATTACCCAAGCCAAAATAAAAATAATAAGGTATGAAAAATTACAATAGAATAATATCCAAAAATTATCTAATATGAAAAGTTACATAAACTGGTAAATGTATCAAAGGCATTGGGCTCTAACAATAGAAAAAGCTATTGAATAAAATAATTAAAAAATAGGCAATGTTAATAAAATAAAATTTGTAACCAAATTACATACTATAGAAATCCCACCTCAACATTACAGCTTAGAAGAAAAATAACATATAATTGAAAACTTAATGATTAAACTAAAAATGATATGTAATAATAATCTAAGAATCAACTTGTTCATCTAATGTCTCCCCATTATAACTAACTGAATCACTTGTAAGATACAAAAACATAAATTGAATTAGTCTTAAGACTAAGTAAGGACAATAAGCTACAAAACATCCCCTTATGGGTTTTGGTTCAGGCATCAAGCAGCTAGACAATCATGCATAAGGAATAGCTATAAGTAAGGAATTAGTATAAAAAAAAAAACAAAAAACATACATAGATCAATATCAAATAATAAATAATAACCAAATTAAATTTCCAAAAAGTAAATAAGTTAAAACAAGTTCCACCACTATCCACTAAACCCAACAAAACAAAAATTAAACAAATGATACTTACCAAGAAAGATGACTAGCATAAGTAACTAGCTTCCTACCAAGAAAGGCAACCTACCTAGGCACGAAAAAGATAATGATACTTATTGAGAAAGATGACTCATATAAGTATCTAGCTTCTTATTGAGAAAGGTGATTTGTATAAGTAACACAAAGATTGTTTGAATATCCATCAAGAATGATGACTTGCATAGGAATTGCTAATTCAAATTTAAAGGTAAATAATCCAAATATCAAAATATAATACATAAAAAATAATTCCTAGGTAATGGGGAAATGTATTAAAAATAATAAATGAAGCTAAATAGAGGTCTAAAACCAATAAAGATGTTGCAAACAAAAATTCTAAGATGGTCAAAAATGCTAAGATTAAAAATATTTAATTTAATACCTGGCTAAAAATTCAAAAAAATTACAAAAAGGGAATCAAAGTTTCTAAAGTTTATTCTAACTTGCTAAAATCCTAGAAATATCATGAATTTTACTTTTAGACTTTCAAGCATTCTAAGAAGCCTTAGAAGCTATGTTTTTTGTTGTTTTCTTTGTTTTTCATTAGTCAAAGACTAGGGTTTAGGACTAAGGACTTAGAAGGAGGGTTGAATAAGTTCCCATGTTTGAATAACTAAGCCAACCAAAATCAGACGTAAATTTATATGGTTTCCAAACTTGGGTACTTTCACACTTGGAGGGTAGAATCCTTGTACATCTCCAGATTTTGTTCCTTTAAAAAATGTGGTTTAAGGGGCATCAAAACCTTTACAAAGGTGGAGCTTCGCATGAAGTGTTTTCTCACAAGAAACACACTTAATTCCACAAGGTTTAGACAAGCTCTACATGGAGTGTTTTGTTGTAGGAAACACAGTCAACCCCACAAGGTCCCAACAAGCTTATTGACTACCTTCTCGTAAGAATCACATCAATCCAATAAGGCTTATAAAGGGAGAAAAAGAATCAAGGAGAGAATGTAACTATGCATGAAAAATTTATTGTCCTGAGGCTCTCACAATATAAAATACAACTCATAAAAGATGTAGAAATGAGGAAAAAAAATAATTCACAAGATGTATTCAATGAAGGAATATTCACATGAAAGGTTATTATCTTTTCACCAAGATTTGATTCCTTTTATAACCTCTATTCTTGTCAAATAACCTTTGGGATTCATGCAATGACTATGAAAGAGTTAGTTGGGATGTTCCATTCAAGCTTGGGATATCTCTATGAGTTCTAGCTTCTTGTAGGTGGTGTAGCGATAGAAAACGTCGGCAGCTGGAAATACCGACCGAGATTCCGTGTATACAGTTTTAACCACAGATCCGCGCGAGGGCTATGCTGGAAAAAGCGAATCCGCGGCACCCTGAACGGTCTTGTCGATCAGACAGGGACTTACGAGTCAGTAAAACAATGAAGATTACAAATCTTTGCGTGTTACTATTTGATTCGAGGGATCGTGAAACGGGAGGAAAACGACGTGGATGGATCGCTACGTTGATAACGTCAAACACGCCGAAGAGACACTGACCAAGAGAGAAACGCGTGACTTTCAAAGATCTATGTTTCGATTCTTGAAAGAATGTATGATTTGGTATGTCACGTTACAATGGGAGAGACCCCCAATAACTTGATACAAAATGAGCAGAAAACAACAAGGAAACTGTCCAGACAGAAGTTTGATCTACCTCGTAGGCCAAAGCTGGGATGCAAGGATGGTCGAGCTCTGAGGTTTGCCGATCAATTGTTTCTGACCGGTAGAGTCTACAAACTGGGCGAGACAATCTCACAATCCGTGATCTGCTTCTTTGCTTCGAGTAGTTTCTGCACAGGGCAGCAATCGCTAATGGAATGCTCTCTCTTGTTGCTAGGGCTCAAGCGCACTATGCTCTGTTCTTGCTGAAGGATGGTGCTGTCGGCAGTTGTCAAAAGGTTGCTCTTTGTTTCTCTGCTCAAGGCGATAAGTGCTTCCTTGCTCAGAAAATGCTCTTGCCCTTTTGATTTGCCAACAGAAGTGATAAGATGCTCTGGTGCTCANTCCGTGATCTGCTTCTTTGCTTCGAGTAGTTTCTGCACAGGGCAGC